>PVLC010014850.1:0-36944 GCA_004027655.1 Graphiurus murinus
AACCACACCCAGTCGTGCAGGCATTCAGAACTTTTTGTATTAAATTAATATAGCCAAACTGTCCAACATTACTGAAGTAGGAATCATTTCTTCCGCAGGCATTGTGTCAGGCATTACTTCATTGTTTTAGTGACTGGACTGTAGGAGATCATACCAGTGCAGACTCCATCCAGTCACGAGTGGTCAACAAAATGCACTAAGAATTAAGAATTTGCACTAAGAATTTGGCACTTCATGTGAAATTTCTAATCTATGTTCCTTGTTTGTTAAAATAAAATAACTTCTATTAAATCATTTTATCCAAGTAATTTTAACAGCAAAATCTAAATAACAAGGATTTCATATCATCCTCATCTGAATTGATTTCTAGTAAAAAATATGTGTGTAAAGCCGGGCGTGGTGGCGCACTCTTGTATTCCCAGCATTCAGAAGGCTGAGACCGGAGGATCCGGGTTCACGGCCACCCTCAGCTACCTAGTGAGGCACTTTGCAACTTAGTGAGACTCAGTTTCAAAATAAAGAATAAAAAATAAGGCTGGGGGTGTAGCTCGGAGGTAGAATGCCCCTGAGTTCAATCCCTAGTACCGCAAAAAAAAATATGTGTGTGTGTGTGTATGTGTGTGTGTGTGTGTGTGTGTGTAGAGAGACATATTGCTCCTATATGTCTCACGGTGTCCAATCCTGTTAACATGTCTTTTGTTGTATAGATTTATGAAATAAGAAAGCTTTTTTTGAATTAAAGCCTACACTACTGATCAAAGAATTGAAGATAGCAGTGTGTTCCTCATAGTGAATTGGACTCAAACAGTATATTGAGTCACCAAGAGCCTAGAACAGGCTCCTTGTGGAACTAGGGATAGAAGTGCCCGATGCTCGTACGCCATTTTGTAATTCCCTGTGGCTGCCTTGCTGTTACCTGTCTCTGGTTTTCAATGCCACTTTCTCCTGTCTTGGAATAATTGGTGTGGAAACCTCACTCGTGCCAATCAGAAGTCTCTCCAGTCTTGACAACACAGGTGCCAGCGCTATACTGACCAGTCTTGCCTTGTCTTCTAGAGACCGGGTGATTGGCTTGATGATGACCGCCTGTGATCTCTGCTCTGTGACAAAACTGTGGCCAGTTACAAAACTGACGGCAAATGATATATACGCAGAATTCTGGGCAGAGGTATGTCATTGATTCTTACACCAGCATGGATACTATCAGGAAATGGGAAAACAGTTGAGGGGAAATTAAACACATGGATAATTAATTTTTTAATGTCTTCCTTGCTCGTGTTTCTTGAAGTTAAATGTGTGGGTAATTTTCTTGGTATCTTGGCTGCTCCTGCTGCTGTGGCTGGTCACCGGTGAGGAAGTAGCTAGCCACTCTGTAGTGGACACAAAGTAGGAGCAGTCATTCTGCTGCATCCTGCTCGAAGACGTGGGGGAGGGCTCTAAACTGGAAGAGCGAGGGAACTCGCTCACTGAGCAGCAGCCCACGTTTTCCTCACTCTGTAGCTGGCCTTGGCTTCATTCAGTAAACATTAAGGGATATCTGTTTGAGTGGGCACGAGACAGAGAGGAACCAGTGCCATCCCAGATCCATCTGCCTGCAGCCAGAGATGGAGGAGAAGCAGCAACGTGCACCCCAGATGTAGGAGGAGAGGCCCAAATGTCTGCTGGCCAGCTCTCCTGCAAATCCCGGGTTCTGCAGAATGCGTGGAGTGTTAGTTCATGGCGCTCCTGAAGCGAGCTTGCCCGTGCGTCCGGCTAACGCCTTTGCTTGGCTCGGTGATCTGACACGCTGACTAACGTGCTCAACAGGCAGCGTGCGTTACCTCGCCACTCCTTGTCGGGAAAGCCAGCTTTGCCCAGTCCGACGCACGTGAAGAATCTTGGAGCCCTGAGGTTTTGTGCCTTCTTTTCTTCTTTCTCACAGTTTGCTGCGTCTCCTCTTATGACTTTTACTAATAGTTGGCAGCACGGTGGAGTGGCAGTGATGACTGGGCTCTGGAAATTCAGAGCAGGAGAGCATCAGGACAAAATGCCAAAGCGGGATATGTTGTTTTCCTAGTTTTGTTGTATTTCTTGAGACAGTGAATGGAAACATCCTTATTTGGAAGGAAATTAATGAATAAAGGGAACAAACAAGTCATTAATACCCAAATTTTACAACTATTTCAAAATTGAGAAAAACCTAATTTCCCTCTCTCCTTTATTTTAGGGTGATGAAATGAAGAAACTGGGGATCCAGCCTATTCCTATGATGGACAGAGACAAGAGGGACGAAGTCCCCCAAGGCCAGGTATGAGTGGCTGAAGTCCAGTTGCCCTGGTTAAAGTCAGAGAGTTGAAGGTGCTCCCCAAGCCCGATGTGGATAGAAAGTGTGCGCCGTCTTGTGTAGGTGTGAGTACAGGGCCTGCCTCTTTCAGGTCTGGTGGTTCATAAGAAACTAGGGATTTCTCCTACAGGGACCAAGAACTGGAAGAAGAATGCGCTTTCCCCCAGAGCGGTATCCACTCCAATGAGCCTCCCATGCTCTGGCTCCTAGGAACCTCACTTGGAAAGGCAGACTCCAAAACGTGTGCTTTGGACGGGCGTGAGGGCCACCTCTCCCCTCCGACTTTCCCCCGAGGCCGCAAGCCAGAGTGGGCAGCCTGGAGGGTGTGACTCCTCCTGGGAGGAGTTAGTGCCCTGGACAGACTCAGAACCTCTCAATTTGCCTGGGAGGGAGTTCTTGGTAGAAGAGGGAGAGCAGGGAATCCCAGCTGGATTTGAAAGCCTCACACCTGCCTTTGCCCCTGCTGCCCGGGTGCCCTGGGTCTCTGCAGCCTGAGACCCAGGAGGGTGAATTTGAGTTGTTTACTTTTTGTGTATGTGTGTATGGTACCGGGGATTGAAGCCACGGGCATTCAACCTCTGAGCTACACCTCCAGCCCTTTTTAAAAATTTTTTATTATGAAACGGTCTCACTACATTGCTAAGGCTGGCCTCAAACCTGCAATCCTCACATCTCAGCCTCCCAAGTACTGAGATTTACAGGTATGCACCACCACACCCTGCTTGAATTGTTCTTGTTCCTAACAAGCAGAAAACATTTTATCATTGGCTTAACTAAGATTTTTTTGAGGGGAGAGAGTAACATGAGAGATTTTGATTCTATAAATAGTGCTTAGTGCATTTTGAATTTTACCTCAACATAAATTGGCATTAATTATCCCCTTCCCAGGACTTACTACGTAATTCCCATTAAGTCTCTTATATTTTGAGAGCTCTTGTGCCTTGTTAGTGGTGCAGCTATGCAATGTGAGATAAAGTTCTTATCAGTGATGGCCTTCTTCAACTACCACTCTCCTAATGGCATCATAAGGAAATTAGTTACAGACAAAAAATTATGATATAGAATTTGTTTAGAAAGTGTTTGAAGAACTCACAGGATAGTGGTTCTGGATACGTTTTCAAAATTTCCTACTTTATTTAAAGTTAATTGAGGCAAGTGCACAGCTCGGGCGCCAGCAGCCGAGAGGTTGAGGGCTTTGCTCCCAGGCATTGTCGCCGTAGTTTTTCTGATGCGAGGCTCAGTTTTCCTCTTCAATTTAAAAGTGCACCTGACATCCTTATCATGGCTGCTACACACACACACACACGCACACACACACACACACACACACACACACACACACTAACACTCTTCCTGGCACTCTTTCATACTGTGTCACAGCTAGTGATCTTTCTGCTTTTTGTGCTATGTTTTTTTTGTTGGTGGTGGGGTTTTTTTTTCGGTACTGGGGATTGAACTCTGGGGCATTCTGCTTCCGAGCTATACCCCAGCCTATTTTTTTATTCTTTATTTTGAAACAGGGTCTCACTAAGTTGCGGAGTGCCTCACTAGGTAGCTGAGGCTGGCCGCGAACCCGGATCCTCCAGTCTCAGCCTCCCGAATGCTGGGATTACAAGCGTGCGCCACCACGCCCGGCTTCGTGCTGTTTTAAAAGTCCTTTTTCACCCTGAGATTACATAAACACTTGGCTGTACATTCCTCAGTTACATCTTTTGTTTCATAACTTTACATTTGATTGTTAATTCATTTGGAATTTATCTTGTTATATGGCTTAAGAAATGTTAACAATTTCATCTTTCCAAATGGTTGAACAGAATATACAGGACAGCTGAAAATTCTCAGTGATGCTCTCAGAGTACTGTCTTAGCGTTTTGAATTCGGAGAATAGTTTGTTTGGAATAGTTTGCCAAAACTTTAAGTTCTTTAGTAGTATGAGATAATTTTAAATAAAATTCCTCTCTGGTCAGCTAATATTTTGCTGACTGTGTTGTTTCTAGGTGTTGGTTACATTTTCTAATAATAACAAAATACTCTCCGATAATAAATCTCTTTCTTAGGATCTTGTACCGTGCATGAGGTATAGTTAAACATGGAAATGCACGGGCATTTTTCTAGTAAGACCACAATAATCACTTTACAACAGGAGAAGGCAAAGAGGAGCCATGAACATTTTGTTCTTCTCTGTCCTTTGATGCATGCCACTAAAGTTCAGTTTTTTTAAAGAAATTGGTCAGCTGTGGGCTGGGAATCACCTCATTCAGGGAGCTGACGCCATCTCGGAAGTGTTACAAAGTTACACTGCCCTGGGCAGCTGTTGGCAGCTGGACGGCCTGTCCTCTGGGCCGTGGCCTCGTCATGTGGCCTCCAGTTGGCCAGTCTGAGGTAGCATCAACTCTTGGCAAGTGGCTTACAATTCCTACTGAGGTATCCTTTAGTATATTTTTAAAGGTGCCACAGAAGTTAAAACTATGAGAGGTAGTATATTGAGGGAAGAGTGATCTGAGACAGCTGTGATCAAATCAGTGACATTTTTTGTTGGTCAAAAAAAGGGGGTGGGGGGGAAGGAGACTGGGGAACAGACAGATTAAATAAGGTACCCACGCCAAGGGGACCAGGGCAGTCACTCCCGAACGGCGAGCCGGAAGAGGCGCATCTGTAGAGGCAGAGCGGGCGCCACAGGGACCTGTCTGCAGCCGAGGACTGAATTGCACCAGTGCTCACAACAAGCCTTGAGTTTGACTCACGTAGAAACAGGATCCCCTTAGCTTACCTGGGTTTTAGGTTTCAAAGGAAGTTAACTTTTATAATGTTTTATTTCTAGGATGTATTTTAATGCATTTTAAACTATATTCCATAATAGTGTTCACTAAACCTAAATATCACGTGCAGAAAAAAACTAGAACCTTTCAGTTTAGAGTTGAACTTCAGAGACAGATGAGCAGGTAGGAGCAGAATCACTAATGGGCAGTCTTGTTTCTCGTCCATGGTCCTGCTCGGAGGCAGCTTGGATTCTACAATGCTGTGGCCATCCCCTGCTACACCACCCTGACCCAGATCCTGCCCCCCACAGAGCCGCTCCTGAAAGCCTGCAGGTAGGTGCAGCCGTGCCAGCTCTACTGTCGTTCAGAGAAAGCCAAGCAAGAGTGAAAAACCACCAAGACCCTGTGGGATCTTTCATCCCGTCGACTTGCAGATGTGTCTTACCTGTGTTCACCGTGAGCGCTGTACTTGGGGGCATGTGTCTGGCTCCCTGTCAGGTTGTCCTGACCAGGGTCTCGGTGGCCCTGGCTCAGACGCTCCTCCGGCGCCTTCTCCCCGCAGTCTGGCCGTCAGCAGTGATGAATCTCAGACACCAGCTGATGCTCCGCTCGGGCGGCAGTTTATTCTACAGCTGGGGCAAGACGGGGTGGGGAGCAGGCTCGAGTCCTGGACAGATGGGGGGAGGGGTCAGCGGACGGGCTGAGCTGGGGGTGCTCTGTCTAGATGCCCCGCCCTGAGTCGGGGTCCCTCGCCCTCTCTCATACCGCGCTCTGTCCTGGCCGGGTACCAGGAGTTTCTCTCCTGAGGGGAGTGTGAGCTGTTTTGGGGGGAGCACCGTGTTCCAGGTCTGAGAGTCTCATCTGTGCTGACAGGGCTCCCCTCCTGGAGACCCGGCCAGACCGCCTCCATACTGTGTTTAGAGTCACACTCGGTCTCTCACTGCACCAGAGCTTGTAGAGACGGTTCAATCACAACAGCACTCATTTACCAAAAAGGAGCAGGAGGACATTTTTAATCACGCAGAGAACCGCCCCCCCGCCCTGCCCCGGCACAAACAGCAGTCAGTGGCCATGTGTGGGTGCTCCTTGGGGAGGAGGCCCAGCCTCAGCCACACACTGTTTTTTAAGTGGAAAAGGGGGAAACTTAATGAGGCAACCCTTCCTCTACAAGAAGTTTGCTTTCCTTCAAAAGACATTTTCTGGGCTTACATCTGTTCTTTTCTAAGATCAGATTTCTCCCAACTTTTCCTTGTCTTTTCTGAAGGCTGAACTCAGAAATGTTGAAAATTTTAAAAGATTTTAAAGATGTGATTTTCCTTTTAACAGAAGCTCCCTGCGGGGAAGACGCAGGGCGATGGCAGTTTCCAGGAGAATTTGGTGTCCTGGCGATGCTTCTGACTACTGAGTCATCGCCGTGCGTGGGAGTGGCAGCGGTCACCCCGGGGAGGGCAGGAGTGTGGAGCAAAACCTAAACTTAACTCGCCCTGCTCTCTGCTCCTTGTTCATGGAGCACAAACAACAAATAAGCAAGGACATTTAAAAATGATCACTTTTTTTTCCTATGTGAGACATGATTTCTCTTTCCTTTCTACTCCTGGGGAGAGAAATGGAACACCCCACTTGTTGGGTTAAGCCTGCTCCCATCTGAATGGATGGCTGGTGCCTTAGAACCCTTTTGCATCACACACAGCTGAGCCGTGGGGGAGGACGGAGTGTGTCAGGAGGAATTCCTGGTGGGGTCAGGTCTAAGAGTGAAAGTTGGAATGGCAATCGGACTCCAAACTTGTAACTTAGGAAAAAACCCTAAGTAATGTTCAGAAGTCTTCTGCCCAGAATTCTGTCTTGTGCTGAGTACTTAGAAGTCAGAAGCTGTGGTCCTCAGGCCCTGGGCAGGCCTGGAGAGGCGTTGTCTTGGGAAGGCTCTGGGGACAGGACATCCAGCCATTTTGGTCCTGCCTCAGTTTACTTGGCTGAGCCACATGTTCTCTTAATAACCATCATAGTCTTATCAACTATTTAAAAATCGAGAATATGTCATCGCTGTACAAGGAAACATACCAAATTTAGTGTATTTTGTTTTCCAACACATCAGAAAATGCCTGGGGTCAGTCTGGGAATGTGAAGGGCGATATTTATGTTACAAAAGTTAAAAGCATCGCGCTTTTCAGGTTATATTTTCAGGATTGCTTTTGTTCAAGGTGCCTTAGCATGTTTGCTAATCAAAGGAATTGAGAAGAGAATTCTAAAATTGTGCTTTGTATGAGTGTTGTGTTTGCCAACGCCACAATTCCTTTCTGGTTCTGATTTTGCATAAATGAAGGCAAGGTCAAGGTGGGGACCTTTGCTAAGAGTCTGGCAGGCCACCGTGGGTAAGAAGGCAGCAGTCCCATGGTGCTTGGTCACAGCTGCGGGCCGACATGCTGGTGACATTGGACTCAGAACCCTGAGATAGAGCAGAGGCCGAGGGAGACCCGGCTGCACTTCAGGTGGGAGGTCAGCAAGACGCCATGCGGCCTCCCAGGGACAAGGAGATTCCAGAAGCAAGCCAGGTGTGACAAAGGTGGCTTTTCATGAATGGCACAGGATCAGAGGAAGGACAAGCAGGTGTAGTGAGGGTGTGTTCGGCCCCAGGCAGGGTGCTGTGCAGTCTCCAGCACACAGCCCCACTGGAGCAGGCACCCCGACCCCTCCTCCTGTACCAACCAGCCTCATTGCCCTGCCCCCCCCCCCTTCAAGGTAATGCTTCTAGCTGATTAAGAAATGCCGTGTCACTGTGCACCCAGCCCTCATTCAGAGGGCAGAAATTCTTTTCTGAGTGTCACCCGTGGCAATCTTGTGTCCCCAGGGACAACCTCAATCAATGGGAGAAGGTGACCCGCGGGGAGGAGAGTGCCCAGTGGATCTCAGCTACGCCTGCCGCCACCCCGGAGACCTCCGAGAAACTGCCCGTGAAGATCGATGGCTGAGCCGCGGCCGCTAGCCAACGCCACCAGCGAGCCTCACCTTGCTTCTTTGATTTGTTTTCCTTTTATTTTTGAGGGGGGAAAACCTACACCTGGCAACGGGGATGACAGCCTTATCAAGAAGGTAACATCGAGTGTGTATGAGGAGCAGAGGACTTCCCAGATGGCACAGGACCAGGACCGTCCCCACATTCGGGGATCAGCAGCCAAGGGACTCCACCTGCCTTGCACACGCCCTCTTCCCAAAGGCCTCCAAGAAGGGGACAAGCGGCGAGGTCGGGTCGGGCTGCTTCCCGTCATGTCTTGCCATGAGGGTCAGAAATGGTACTATTATGGTATTGTACTTCGGCTTTAACAGCAATGTTTCTTGGATGTTGTTGGTTATAAATAGGAATTTTTACACATCACATTGTGAATGTCCCTGTGTGGCCTCCTTGTGACTGTCTTGAGTGCTTCAGGACAAGTGTCACAAAGAGTGGAGTGGGAAGCATCAAGTGAGGAGTGTGGTCGGGCGCTTCCAGTGTACAGTAGGGAGTTTAGGAGAGTTGGCAGAGCACTAGGAAGTGAACTTGTGTCCTTTTGAGAAGAGCCTGCAGGATGCGTCCCAACAAATCTCAGAATTTCAAGGCTCAGTGCAAGAGCGTCAGAAACATTAAACTTGTTTCATTGTAGTCTTGGCAGATTTACCGAACTCTTTGCAGAAAGAACAAAGTAAAAGCAAGGCATATACAACTCTTTTTTTTCAAACGAACAAGTCTTGTGACTATCAAATGTGAATTTTTAATAATGATTTCTTAAAACTCACTCCATGTCATGGCAAAATTTTAGACTCATTCAAAATGAAAAGTTTGTTCCAGAAGTTATTCCATTCAATTATCAGATTACCCCGCAGCCTTTCAGTCTTCTGTGAGACTGTGGGTCTGCGGTGTTCACCCCACTTGTCCCCCGTGTCTCAGAGGTGTGCAGTAAACACACACAGGTGTGCCTGCACGGTCTCTGGCTTCTGCCCTCTCTTCTCATGGGCTGAACATCCACACTGAAACTTCTGGCTTGGAAAGCTTTGTCTGAATAACATTTTGGTAGACTAATATCACTAAACGATATTTATATTTAAAAAAAAATGCAACAGCATCATCTGAAGCCCTTCCTACAAAGATGATAATGCAGTCAGCCACCACCAGAGCACGTTAATGCTTTAAAGTTGTTTAGCAGGATGGTACAGTAACATCTGAACATGGGGTTGGTTCTCTCCTGAGGAAATCGGGCTCTTTCCCAGGAAGTGACGGACCAATCTATAACAGTTTATTCCTTAGTCTCATGACAGGAACATGGAATAGTACCTTGAAGAAACAAATTTAAAAAATGTGCTTCTGTCTACTCAGTATTGTACATGTTGCTCACGGGAGCTTGTTTGCAAAATTAAATCTGGTTTCTACAACATGGCTTATTTATGTTGTAGCAGTCTTGGCTACACGTAGACACGGTTCTTACGCTAGACTAACACTGTGTGTTAAGTATCATTAGGGGCTTCTAAAGTCGCCATCTAGCTTCCCTCCATGGGGCTCTGTTTGCTATGTAATTAATAATCGAGGTAATAATCAAGAGGAACACCACTGTAGCTAGATCCGCACGCACATACATGTATGTAGACACACAGATGTATATATGACGCACCCTCATACACATGTTGTAGACATACACCAGTGTATATATGATGCACACACACACACACATGTGAGACTGAAGGGGAGAGGGGAAAGAAGCAAAAATGTCTGCAAAAGAAAAAGGCATCCCTGTTCTTCAATAACAGTGATTTTTGTGTTTTTTTGGTGGGAAATGTTTATTGCTTTATGAGGAGTTCACTAGAAAGTGTCATTTTTCCATGTTCCTATATTCATAGGATGTGACCCCCAAAAGTTGACAAATTTATGAAACAAGATCCAACCAAATATAACTTGAGTGGTACAAGTTAATTTAGTCATCTAATTTAATTGGGAGGATGAATTATAGGAGGGGGATTGTTGTTTAAGATTGCTTAATTAAATGGATTTTAAAGGCATACATGAAGCGCACTTCTTAACATGGAAAATAACCACGGGGCCAGAATCCCCTGACTACTTTTGCATTTGAAGGTTACTGTTGTGATAGAATATGACCGAAAATTCTCTTAATTTGATAGTGGCCAAGCATATTGTAGTATATGACCTCTAATTTGAACAGTTTCCCAAAGGAATATATGTGGATTTATCAGTTGGTCAATTTCCTGTGAAACATTACCACAACAGAAGCGCAGTTTGAACAAAGAGTTGATTATATGCAAACTATTAACATTGCTTTTGTCATGTGCAAGATCTACTTGGGAAACAGATTTACCCTCAAGGAAAATGGCCCAGAATGCAGTGATATTTAGTCAGTATGTTGTTTTTAAAAACCATGCTGTCCTGAGTACTTTTGTATTTCAGCAAATATTAGCAAGACAAACTTGAGTTTCTCATCTTTCTCCCAGATCATTTTTATAAGGATAATATGAAGCCAGAAGCCAGGCAGATGGTTTTACTACAAAAAGAGTTTATTTTGAAGAATTTCTCATTAAGGTGGCATTTTTATATCTGGCCAAATTTTCCTCGTCCAGTATAACTCTAGTAATGAACTGTGACTAATATAAAATGTTAAATTTGCAAAAATTTATATTGTTTATGCTGATTATTTATAATAGAGAAGTTTTATGGTCACATGCAAATATTCCATTATCTCTGGAGACTTGGTGAATAACTTGTTTTTAAGTAAGAGATCCTCTCAGAAACGGAAATGCCTGCCAACAACAACATGAAATATCGAACTCAGACAGCAGAATAAAATCTGAAAAAAAGTACACATCTTATTAACAGTCGACTTTGTGAATTAATTAGGAAAACTCAATAGGAGAAGCTATCAAAGATGGCCCTTTTTCCAAGGCGGGACCCGAGATCTGTCTCCCAGCTTTAGTTACACTTAGAGCCAGGCGTGTGAGGAGCCAGGAGCCAGCCTTGGCAAGGAGACCGACAGGATCCAGGAGCTGGCCCTTCCCGACCCTTCCTCAGTGGAGAAGGCCTCGCCTACAGTGTTCTCCCAAGGGACTCGTGCTGGTGGCCCCAGCAGCAGAGCGGATCAGAAGCTAGATCTGGTCAGAGTAGGTTTCCTCTTTTTAGCATGCTTTAGCGGTTTTTATTTTGTAGAATCCAGTGGATTTTGCTTTATTGGTATATTCCTGCACACTAGGTATGTTTGTACAGGACATGGAGATGCACAAATCCTTAGGTCCCTGAGTTTTTACACAAGTTTACTTTGGCGTATTGTGTTTTAATTCAAAATTAAGGTTCAAGCTTTAATAGTACTAAATGACTCACCATGCCTTGGCCGGTGCCTTGATTTTAAATACTCCAGTTTTACTTCTTCACTCCCATTTTCATTGTTTTTCCTTTTCGGATTAAATGTAGTGGAAAACATTTCAAGAGACACATCCCTGGCTAATTATTTCCAAGTCGGATGAGTGGAACCATTCTTCCCTCACCAGATTCCTACCCTGTATTTGACTCCGTTGACATGTGACTACATGTGACCCCGGTGACGACACCCAGTGAGACCTGTTCAGACTGTCCTTTTTGAAAGCACTTCCGAGAACTGTGATGCTGCTGCTGATGTGATATTGGTGGCTTTCAGATGCATAAGCATGATTTCGATTTTGACAAATCACTTCTCTTTATATATTTCAGACACGTGTTTGCTTTCTACATTTTGCTGATTTAATTTAAGGTGTAATTCTTTAAGGACTATATTCATCTAGTCACCCTAGTGGCTCCCTTCTATTGCAAGGATTGGTCTGGTTTACCGATCTCTGCACACCCTTAGTTAGCTGCCTATGCTACCAAGCACCGTTTCCCATGCTTGTCAGCGCATGGCTGATCTATTTTTACGTGTGTGTGAGTATTTATCCCGGTAATATTTTGCTGACTTCTTTAAACATTTATACTAAGTTTAAATTAGTGATACCCAATGACATGCATATGTTTTATGTTGTCTTTTTTTTTTTTTTTTGAAAAACTGGATAGTTTGATTGTCTAAGGCATTAGATGCATTTTATGTGATGATAAAATTAGCAAAAGAGAAAAGAAAGTTCAACAGTGTTCTTGTTCCAAATTAAAAATATAGAACCAAGAGAGACGTTAATGTTACCCGAGAAAAACACACTTAAAACTCCAGAGAAGCGCCACGGAGCCATCCCGGTTTCTCCTTTCAGCTCCTCAGTGGAAAGTGCTGTTCTTACGTTGTTTGCAGTCCGCTTGCCTCTGGCTGCAAATGTGGACACCGTGCCCGAAGCCTGCACCTGGCCTGGCTTTGTGGACCCAGACTAAGTCACCCAAGGACTAGGGTGGAAACCTACAGCCGGAGCCAGAGCTTGCCAAGTAGGAAGTCAGTTCGTCCATTTCAGTGCTCAACTAATCATTTTGCGGTACTGTGTATTTGCAGAAGTTTAATTGGAAAGTTTTTATTCCTGATGTAAATTAAGTTTTTCAAGTGTAAGATTTAATACTCTAGGCCACCTAAAATATATCATGGGTATTGCAATTTTTTTTTTTTTTTACTTTTTTCTGATACCCAGTTCTCTGCTGTATCTGGAATAGCCAATTTAAATGACATATGGGAATTTTTGTTTCCAGATGATCTGTTCTATGGTGTATATGCTACTTGTTCATTTAGTGTGCAAACTGAAAGTACAATAGATTTATTCATAGAAGGTATTTCTGTACAATGCCCCTTACCTGTTTGAAATTATGTGCTTGCCCAAAACACTGTGAAACAGTTACCAAAATTTGTACCAATGCAGCATCTTGGTTCTTCCTAAGAAGAAAGAGACTTTCTCTACCTGAACATATTGGCAAAAGAGCTGCTACGTCCATACCTAGCCGAGGCGTCCAGGAGTTTGCTGGGGACAATCTCCTGCCAACGGGCCCCGCCAGAGGCAGCTCCGGTTCCCTGCCATCAGTGTCTCTGTGGCCAAAGCCTTAATAGGCTCTCTTTTGGAAGGGAAAGAATCCCAAGTTAACACCACCCAAACATATTAGAGTTAGCGAGTTAGTCACTTGCAAAAACACAATTTTATATGTATGACATAAAATCTTTGTAAAATGCGCGAGTACAATAATTTAAAAGGTCTTAACTTTGCATTTATAAATTATAAATATTGTACATGTGTGTAATTTTTCATGTATTCATTTGCAGTCTTTGTATTTAAGAAGAAACCTTTACTGTTATGTTTGTACAATAGGACAGTAATCATTTATTATAACCTAGGCAAGGTGTAAATAAATTCACAATTCAAACAGCCAGTATATATGCATATATGGGTGTTATATTGCAAAACCTATCTTTGTTTTATTTACACGCTTAGAGCCGCAAGATCTTTTGTTGATATGTAATTACACATATAAAGTATATATATGTATGATACACAAAATATATTTAGAAATGTTCATAATTTTAATGGATATCCTTTGGTGTGAATAATTGAATACAGAGTTTTTAAAATACCACCTTTCATGTTTATCATTTGCTCTCATTTGTGGGGAAGACGAGAGGCATTTCATCCAAGTTCTCTTGGAGACACACTAGGCCTTGCTCACCTGAAGACACCGAGTCCGCACAGAATTAACCGGCCATGTTTGCTGTAGTTGTTTTCTAGCAGAAAAGATGTGACCCTGTAACAGTCAAATTCTGTAAGATGATTTCCTAGCCCCATTGTTTAATTTTCAAGTTTCAAAGACTATTTGGAGAAACTGGTTTTTAGGACGCTTGCTTCTGATCACGGAACCAAGGGCACGGAGCACTGACCAAACACTCCCGGGCCAGCTGCCATGGCTGGGTGGAGAGAGAGGCCCAGGCGGGATGGTGGGCGTGTGTGTGTGTGTGTGTGTGTGTGTGTGTACTTGAAGAGCACTTTTCAGGCTAGAACCTCACAGAATCTTAAACAGAAAAATATGCTCATGCATTTATCTTACTTTTTATACTAGAGATTGAACCCAGGGGCATTCTACCTCTGAGCTACACCCCTGGTCCTATTTTTTATTCTTTATTTTGAAACAGGGTCTCACTAAATTGCGGAGGGCCTCACTAAGTAGGTGAGGCTGGCTGTGAACCCGGAGGTCCTCCTGTCTCAGCCTCCCAAGTACTGAGATTACAAACAGAGATAAATATGCTCACATGTTTATCTTACTTTCAATAGTAGAGATTGAACCCAGGGTCATTCTACCTCTGAGCTACACCTCCAGCCCTATTTTACTTTGAAACAGGGTCTTGCTAAGTTGTGGAGGGTCAGTTGCTGAGGTGGCCTTGGACCTCGAGATCCTCCTGTCTCAGCCTCCCAAGTACAAGTACTAGAATTCTAGGCATGCGCCATCACGTCCAGCTTATGTTTTGGTCTTTAGAGTCTGCTTAAGGACATAGTATTTTTTATTTCAGTTACCTCTACTTGCCATCAGATGCGTAGGCAAATGATAAATATTTAAGAGCTGAAACTTTCAGCTTAATTGTATCCCCAAGCTCTCCCTGACTGTAAGCATTTTAGAGCTGGATTTGAGAGTCAAAGTCTACTGGGAGGGTCCACAGGCTTGGGAATTCGAAGGCACAAGTGAGAGTCCTCATCGTGGACTCCTTCCCAATACCACGTCTGCCAATGGTGTGCCTTCCAGACTCACAGCACTGTACACGTTGTAGACGGGGCTTTTGTTAAATATTCATTTCCTATGAAGGTGGATAAAATGTTGACTTGTTAAAAATACGTTTCATGAGCTCATATGTCCACACGATTACCTGGTAATTCAAATTGCCGATGGACACTTTGTAAAGCTAATCTGAACATAACAATCCCCATACCTGCCCCAATTTGCCAAATCAAATCATTGGGACAAGCCTTTGGGAAGAAGGAAAAATAAATTTATTGATCGCTAGCAAATCGGTGAAACCAGTGAACTTAAATGTTCAGGAACAAGCCTTAGATTATCTCCAAACAAAAGGAATCAGCTCCATGTGTGTGTGTGTGTCTGTGTGTGTGTCTGTCTGTCTGTGTGTGGTGGGGGGGGGGGGACTAGGGATTGAACCCAGGGACATTCTACCTCTGAGCAATATTCTAAGCCTTTTTTAGTTTTGTTTTGTTTTGCTTTGAAACAGGGTCTTGCAAGGTTGCTGAGAATCTTGCTAAGTTGCTGAGACTGGCCTCAACCTGAGATCCTCCTGTCTCAGCCTCCCAAGTACTGGGATTGCAGGCCTGTACCACCAAGCCCTGCTCAAGTCCCTGTTAAGAGTTCCTTCTTCAGGGTCATGCTGGTATCTTATCAGAAAGCACAGAATTAGCTGAGTGTGGTGGCGCACTCAAACTTGTAATCCCAGTACTTGGGAGGCTAAGACAGGAGGATCGCAGGTTCGCGGCCAAACTCAGCTACTTAATGAGGCCTTCTGAAACTTAGTAAGACCCTCTTTCAAAATAAAGAATAAAAAGTAGGGCTAGAGGTGTAGTTCGGAGGTAGAATGCCTCTGGGTTCAATCCCCAGTACAGCAACACACACACACACACACACACACACACACACACACACAATTCATGTCTAAGTCATCCTTGAGTAAGTTCTTACTCAGACCCACAAGCATGAAGTCTTCACCCCTTGGGTCAGTAAACTGATAAACACATGTTATTTGTTAGCATTTGTTGAAGGAGAAGGGGAGGAGCAAAATGTCAGCTGTGACACAAGTCATCTGTTAGCTGCCAGGGCCCCTTACCTGAATGTGAATGGTCACCATAATTACACATCCACTTGACTTTCCATCAGCTTGACCCTCTCAGGAGCTTTGAGGAGAGTAACACTTCTCCGTCACACCTATTTCCTAACACAAAAGCAACCCTCTCCAAACAAGCATTTATTCCGCCCGAGTTTATTGGGCACTTGACACGTGGCAGGGCGAGGCGTAGGAAACGGGACAGGATGTTTCTGCAAACTCAGATCTGACTTCATCTCACTGAAGGCTCTGGTTGTGCATTGCTTCCGGGCACCTCTTCTTTCTGCAGTTAGAACCGTCATGATCACAGTCGCTGGAAGAGGGACAGGAAACCACAAGTTTACTGACAGGACAGTCTCACGTTTGCAAGACAGTTTTTTAAGTTTTCCAAATGACCACAATTAGTACTGTCCTCCACGGAAGACAGTAGGGTGACACGACAGAAGCCAGCCCCAAGCATGCTCTCTGCAGCCCTCCCTTCCTCCTGTCCTCACACCTCTGCCCACCACCAAGGTGAGGAAGAAGTCCCCACAGGACATTAGTTATTAGGGAAATGAAACCAAAGCCATAATGGCGTACTGTCTCACACCCACTGAGATGACTAGAATAAGAAGAGAAAAAAAGTTGAATGATAACAGGTGCTGATGAGAATGTGAAGAAATTGCAACCCCAAATATTACTTGTGGGATTACAAAACAGTGCAGCCACTCTGGAAACAGTCTGGCATCCCCTCAGAGTGTTACACACAGACTGTCCACAAAGCCCAGCTATTCCGTTCCTAGGTATATATCCAAGGTAAATGAAGACATTTGTCTACACACATGAAAAAAAAAATCTTGCACATAACTGTTCATGCAGCTTTCCTTGTAATATTTAAAATGCGGAAATAATCCAAATATACATCAACTGAGGAGGGAATGCTCACAAGAATCTTCTCCACATAGTGGAATATTAATCATCAACAGAAGAAAGAGTGCAGCGCTGATTAAATGCTGTGCTGCTTGGACTGACCTTGAAAACATCAAGCGAAAGAAGCCAGGCACAAAACACCACATATTACAAGCCTGCAGTCACGTCAAATACCCCGAGTGGAAAAGTCCGCGGAGACCGAGGAGAACATCGATGGTTTCCCAGGACTGAGAAGGAGCAGTACTAGCGTGCAGGCCTCCTCCCGGGTTGTGAGAGTGCCCTGTGCTAGTGAACTGCACACTTTTAAAAGATGAATTTTCCGTTATGTCAAATACATCTGAATAAAACTTATTGAAAAGAATAACGAATCAGTTCTATCATATTGAGTATATATAAAAAATCCCCAAGTCTCTAAGTGTTTACGCTTTCCCTTTGCTTTGACCAAAGTACCTGATGAGAAATCCCAGAGTAGGAAATGTTCATGGGCTCCTGGCTTCAGAAGTTTCAGTCCGTAGGGCGTGCTTGAAGCAGAGATGGCGGCGGCAGCAGCGGCCGGGTGCCTGGAGGATGTTGCTCTCACGTCTTGGAGGCGCGGAGTGGAGAGAGGGAGAGGGGCGCGGGGCATAGCTAGTCCCCAGGGCCACATTGCCAGTGACCACTTCCTCCCGCTACAGCCCACCTGCTGCCTGTGTCACCACTCAGCACGTCCATTCAAATGATCACGCCATCAACGCACAGTCCACTGATCAGATTCGAACCCTCCTGCTTCAATCCTTTGACCTCTGAACATTTCGGCGTTCATACGTGAGCTCTGAGGAAGTCATTCTCCACCCAGACCTTATGACAGTGTGCTCAAAATAAAAAGAAGGAACGGGTGCACCAGGCTGTCTTGGAAGCAAGTGCCTCACCAACTCCTTTCTTGAATCCAGGTAGCTAGACGGAAGGAATGCCAGGCTCCCTCTCCAGGGGACAGAGCCCAGCGATGAGCCAAGGCTCTGTTTGCAGAATGACTTCTCATCACAAAGCCCTGACTGACAGATCCGGGCAAGGAGCAGCGTGAGGAGAAAGTTCTTGGGGAACCAGAGAGCTTTGCAGCATCAGAGCCTCGTCCCAGGGGGACATAGTGCCCTCTCCCCTCACCGTGGCTGTGGCCGTGGCCCTGCTCGGCGCTCTGGAAAAGCAGGCAGGATGCATCTGCAGCCTCCGGGCCACAGACTCCCATTTCTGCAATGTAAAAGTAAAGCACAAGCCAGGCGTGGTGGCTCATGCTTGTAATCCCAGCATTCCGGAGGCTGAGACTGGAGGATCCGGGTTCACGGCCAGCCTCAGCTACCTAGTGAGACACTCCACAACTTAGTGAAACCCTGTTTCCAAATAAAGAATAAAATATAGGGCTGGTGATCTAGCTCAGAGGTAGAATGCCTCTGGGTTCAATCCCCAGTACCGCAAAAAAAAAAAAAAAAAAAAAAAAAAGTAAAGCACATGTAAATATTTTTTCTAGCATGACTTAGACTCTGAATTCTGGCTTTATTTTTATTAAAGTAATCCCCTTCCCTTTCTTTCTCCATTGGCTCCCCCCCCCAAAAAAAAGATTCTTTCTCATTGCCACATTGACAGAAAACATTAGCCATTTGCTGCCACATCTGCCATTGCCATTGGCTTTATGTGTGACGTTTGTCAAAGTGGGAGAGAAAAGACATGGATGGTACCCGGTGAGGCTCCAGCATCCAGCTGGCTGCAGCCTTCTTGTTATTTTTTATAAATATGCTGGGGATTGGACCCAGGGGAATGCTCTCCTCTGAGCCTTATTTATTTGTTTGTTTATTTATTTATTTATTTATTTATTTATTTATTTATTTATTTATTTATTTGAAACAGGGTCCTGCTGAGTTGCTGCAGCTGAGCCTGGGATCCTCCTGTCTCAGCCTCCCAAGTCCTGGGATGACAGGTGTGCCCCACCCGGTGACAACACAAGCCTCCCTGAGCGTGGTGACTCAGTAGCAGTGAATAACCAGTGACTCCGAGTGCCGTTCAAGCAACTGGCAAAACGCAGTGTGTCACTCGCTTTCCCGCAGAGGCAGCTCTGATTGGAAAATTGTAGACTTTGCGGCCGGGTGACAGGCAGCTCCAGTGTTTGTGCTGTGATCTCCCTGGCAGAGCCCTGTGTTTGCACTCGGCAAATTCCGCTCCCCAGGGAAATTAAAAGGGCGTAATACCAGGGTCTCTGAGTTCTAAGATCCACGCTGGAAACGGCGCGTGTGCTTCGAAGCCCACTGAGAGCAGAAGGCAGGCTGGCTTCACTGCCCGTGGACTATTCCTGGGAATCGCCTGACTTCGAGCTGAGCAGCCCCGCCTGCTAAGCTGGGCCCCTTCGGCTTCAGGCTTGGCTTTCTCTTCCTGGTGACCCTGGATTTCTCTCCCCTCGTCTGTCCCGAGCTTGCTTAGGAGCAGGTGACACAGAGGAGCAGGTGACCTCACCAGCATGTGCGAGGTCACAGGGCGGCTGCCCTGTCTCTCTGCTGGTCGCTATTTCCTGACCAGCCCCATTCCTTAGACACGCTCAAGCCTCTCTAATCATAAGCAGATCAACCGCGTGAAACACAAAACACGAAGCCAACACCACAGTGAACAGTGCCCACAGTGCCCGCTCTGGCCTCTGTCCACACCCCATGGCCCGCAGCCTTGCGATCGGCTGGAGCCGAGTCTGCCCTGCCCTCCGGCTCAGCCCTGCCTTCCCTTCCCGAGAACTCTCCTGCTCCGCCTCCTTGTCACCTTGTCTGGGAGATGGGGATCAGTGAACACTGGCCCTTGAAGAGGTCTCGGAGGTCTAGTGACCAGAACAGGTGTGTATCCGGTTGCACAGCATAGCAGCTAACCAGCAGGCCTTAAGGAGGAAGAGTAGCGTGCGTTGTCCCTGGAGCCGCAGTAAACAGAGGGTGCGGAGGTGTGCAAGAGGGAGGCAGGATCCCATCTGTGATGAGAGAAAGAGCCCCCACGGCTGGCTGTGCAGATGGGGCAGGGGCTGCACCCCAAGGGACGGGGTGAAGTCAGGAAGGCGTACCCTCCCCTGCGCCTGCAGCCAGCCTGCTCATAGCTGGACTTGAGCCCAGGAGACCACTGCGGAAGGACTCGGGACGTCCAGAAGTGTAAAGTAGCATATTGCCACGCTTGTGAGTTGCTTTAATGGCAGCCCCGGAAAGCAGAGGCATTTCCTGGTCATCGTAGTGCTCCTAGCACTAAGGGAGTATTAAGCTACAGGTGGGTGATTAAGAAGACCTGGTACTAAGCCGGGCGTGGTGGCGCACGCTTGTAATCCCAGCAATTTGGGAGACTGAGACCGGAGGATCCAGGTTCGAGGCCAGCCTCAGCTATCTAGTGAGGCACTCCGCAACTTAGTGAGACCCTGTTTTAAAATAAAGAATAAAAATAGGGCTGGGGGTATAGCTCGGAGGTAGAATGCCCCTGAGTTCAATCCCCAGTACCAGAAAAAAAAAAAAAAAGAAGACCTGGTACTGATTCCACCACTGATTTTCTGATCTTTAGGTGTAAGGCATGGAATAATTCATTTAACTAGACTTATATGCACAAGCGACAACTTGGGAGAAATCTAGGCCAAGACTGAAATTCCAGGTGAAATGAGCCAAAACCATTTTTGTGCCAAAGAGCCATTGTATGAGCCGCAGGCTGAACCCTGGAGGGGCAGCTTGGGGGCCACTCCTCAGTGCCCTATGCAGAGCCAGGGCCCCTTCCGCCCATCTGCCCAAGCTAGGTGGAAAATACCTTTCTGGACACTACTTGGGAGGAGCCCAAGCCACATGCCATTAACTGCAAACTGTTTCCTCCTAAAGTTCACACGCTCTGCCAGAAGAGAGGTGCAGGTCACCCCTAGGGCCTCGGTCAGCCTTGCTGCCCAGCGGAGGTCTTCAGGTCACTACCCAAGAGTTGCCCTAGTCAAGGACCATCAACTACACATCACTTTCTCTCAAAGCCAACACAAGCCCCGTGCTCGAGAGAAGAAAACTTCCCTAAGGGAGGGGCTCCTGAGTGGGAAAACGGACTGGAGCTGCGCGTCTAGGGGCTTATACACTTCTGAGTCTCCTTCTCCAGTCCGGGGTCTCAGAGGCAGTTTCCTGGGCTTTGCATGGTGCATTTGCATGGTGCCCTTCTTTGAGTCTCCTTCCCTCGGTTGGGATTCCAAATGCTGTTTCCTGGACTCTCCTGGGATTGCTTTATCAGCAGGAGCTACTGGAGTTTTGTGAAGCTCCGGTCACTTTCAGGAAGCTTCTGATCTCATTATCACTTTTCAAGAGTTTTGGAAGTTGGTTCCCATCTGCTGCCTCTCAGGAAATGAGGTTTTTCCACCTTGGTCCGCAGACCCTGTCTGCCTACCTCTTTCTATCTCCTCATCTGCACAGCACGGGAGCAAAGGGTCAGCTAGAGGCCATGAAGGACCCGCCGTTGGTTATATCACTGTCGTGGGATAACAGGGTCCCACTCGTGGGTCCTTGGCTTCCATGATAAAATGAATTTTAACACGTGCCAGTCGGGAACAAAAGGCAGGAATTTATTCAGGAAAGCAAGGGACTCGGGGGAAGCAGGTAAGTGGAGGTCTTGCAGGCCATGTGAGCAGGAAGGCAAGAGAGAGTCTTTGCCTCCTTAGTCCTTATATAGATTTCCAACAGGGGGTTGGCACAGAAGCAGTCTGGACCTCCTCTTCTCAGGTATAGGTGGTTGTTCCAAGAATGGGTGGGCACAGAAGAAGTCTGGACCTCCCCTCTCTCAGGTTTTCAAAAGATGGGAGGTCGCTGGCTGAGATCTGACCTTTGTCCTGAATCTCAGGTGGGAGGAGGGATCCAGGATATTAAAGGTGTGGCCCACTGAGATTTCTGCCTAAGATCTGGGCACACTCTATAGGGTGGAGTTAGCTTATGAACTCTCCCGATTTTAAAACTGTATTTTTCCTTTCCTTCCCAATGTCTCCTTTCTGCCTTAATTTTATTCCTTCTACTCTACCTCATCATGACCACACATGCATTCTGAACACGAAGCTCATTCCCTGCTCCGGGGGAATGAGCCACACTTCACAGTTGGCAGGAGGTCCTGGGTAGAAGCTTGGAGGTGCACACGTCACCATTTCCAGGCCAATACCTCCAGCACCAATGATGGACATCAGAGTCAGAAAGGCAGGAAACTCTCTGCTTACCTTCTCACAGGTTCCATTAAAATGCACCTAAGTCCTGAGCCCCCTAAGCAGGTGAGGGTCACGGTGGCATCATCGTTTCCAGAACATTCCCTTTTGAAGCAACTGTGAGGCATCAGGGCACACACAGCAAGTGAGAACTGATGAGGTAGAGTAGAAGGAAGAAATGTTAGGCAGGAAGGAGACCTTGGGAAGGAAAGGAAAAATATAGTTTTAAAATCTGCAGAGTTCATAATCTAACTCCACCCTATAGGGTGTGTCAGGTCTTTGGCAGAAATCTCCGTGGACCCACACCCTTAATCCCCTGGATCCCTGCCCCACCTGAGACTCCTGAGGTCCAGGAGGACAAAGGTCAGACCTCAGCAAGTGATAGATCTTTGAAACCTGAGAAAGAGGAGGTCCAGACTTCTTCTGTGCCCACCCCTTCTTGGAAGTTCTATATAAGGATTGAAAAGTCCCTTGCTTTCCTAAATAAATTCCTGCCTTTTGTTCCTGACTGGCATGTGTTAAAATTCTTTTTATCACGGAGGCCAAGAACCCACGAGTGACGCTGTGTTGTCCCATGACAAAACGTGGCCATTATGTGCCTCTCCTCCCTGCTGACTGATCCTCTTGGAAAGGTGCTTTTGCCTCCCGCACAAGGATACTCCATGGTCATTTAGTGATGGACGCCTATTCCAGGCCAGAACTCAGGTCTGTACATCTCTATAGGAGATGGCTAAATAAAAACCAGATGGCTAAATAAAGACCATCTCTATAGGAGATGGCTAAATAAAGACCAGAGAGAAATAAAGACCAGAGAGAGAAGTGCAAGGATATCTTTGATGGTTTTGAAGTCACAGAATGGGTTTCGTTTTAAAAAGTTAAACAAACCAGCAAACACCAAGTACCTGTGTTGAAGGTCAGAAGCATGGGGGTGGGGCAGGTTCCTGCAGGGCTGGGCCTGAGGCAGGCTGTGGGGGAGGGCCTGGAATGTTTACCGTCCCCATGGCAACCCCCCAGTCTTCACCTGCAGGAGCTGGTGAGGGAGGCCGTCATGGCCCAGGAGCCAGAATGTAAGTGCACATCAAGTAGTATTTTGCTTTTGTCCTGTGTGTGTGTGTGTGTGTGTGTGTGTGTGTGTGTGTGTGTGTGTGTTTATGTGTGTGTGACTGGGGATTGAACCCATGGGCATTCTACCTCTGAGCTACACTCCCAGCCCTATTTTATCTTTTATTTTGAAGCAGAGTCTCAGTAAGTTACAGAGGGCTTAAGCTGCTGAGGCTGCCTAGGAACTAGAAATGATGTTCCTTTGAAGTTCACTTGCCCAGGAGCCAGGGTCTCTGAGCAGCTTAGAAAAGGAAACCCTCCTCCTGAGAGCTCAGAGTAGGACCAGGGTCACTGGGTTCAGGATGGGATTCCATTCAGGGATGTGCTGGCTTCTCAGAACATCTGGATGAGGCATGCAGAGCAGAGCTGGAGGGTGTGTGTGTGTGTGTGTGTGTGTGTGTGTGTGTGTGTGTGTGTGTGCTGTGTATGGTGTGTGTACATGGGAGGGTCTGGGATGTGGGGTGTGTTGCATATGGTTTGTGACGTGTGCACGTGTGTGGGTGGGTGTGCTGTGTATGGTGTGTGGTGTGTGTGGTGTGTGTACACAGGAGGCTGTGGTGTGATGTGGGGCGTGCACCAGTGTGCTGTGCGTGGTGTAAGTGTGGCAAGTGTTTGCCCTGTCTGAAGGACAGGAGGAGGGATGGAGGCTGATTTCTAGAGGTTCCATCAGAGTGTTCCTGTAAAAAAAAAAAAAAAAAGCAGGACTTGAGGACATTTTCTGTGCATCCCGCCAGACTCCAATCCTTGCTCAAGGAGCAGAGTCCAGACCTCCTGTGTGCTCCGAGGCGGGTCGCTCCAGCCTCTGACCGCACTCAGTCCTGTTCCATCCAAGCTTCAGGCCTCGGAGCGGAGTCCACGCTGGAGACCCTGGGCAGTTACTGAACGCTAAACACAGAGGTCTGATTCAGACCAAATCCCAGTGGAGAGAGAGCTGGTTGGGTTGAGCAAAACTGCCTGAGTCCCACACCTTTTTGAAGGGCCTTTTATTTCTTTGAATGCTCTTGGCAGGGTATGAGTGCGTGGCAAGGGGCAGCTTTGAGGGTCTGGAGCAGTGGCACCTCTGCACCACATAGCAGGGCATTCCCATTCCGGCGCCTATTGGCCCCACCTGCAAAGGGCCGCTTGTGGGATCACACTGCAGGATTTATATTATTAAAATTCTAGATGGAGCCAGGCATGGTGGTGCATGCTCACAATCCCAGTACTTGGGAGGCTGAGACAGGAGGATTTCTGGTTAAAGCCAGCCTCAGCAACTTAGGGAGACTCTCAGCAACCTAGAGAGACCCTGTTTCAAAATAAAAAGGGCTGAGGTGTAGCTCTGAGGTAGAATGCCTCTGGGTTCAATCCCCAGTATATCACACACACACACACACACACACACACACACACACACACACACACACAACTGTATTTCTTTTCCACATTTATGGATTTAGCAGAGCAGTGACTCTTGACCTTTTCTGAAGAGTCTAATGCAAATAAACAAAGTTGCTCCCCTGGGGAATTGAAAAAGGCTTGCAGAGTGGCGAGCAGCCTCAAGTGTGTCCACGCTCAGTTTCAGCGCTGTCTGTGGGTTCAGGAGGAGGCCAGAGCAGGCGACCCAAGTTCTCTGAGTTCGGGGCATGGGGACGGCAGGGCCCACTGCCCACTGACCCCTGAAGCTGCCAGGACAGTGACCCAGGGGTCTCAGAGCATGCTCTGAATTCTTTCCACTAACACATTCCCCAGGGTAATTGCTAACCTTGGGGGGCAGCGGGGTAAGAATATTCTGGAAAGTCACCAATGAAAAATTCCATGGACACCAGGGTTCCCAGTGAGCAGACATGAGCAGTGACTTGTGAATGTTGATATTTAGGCTGTTATTTCTATCCTAAAAAAAAAAAACAAGGAAGGATGAATTAAAAAAAAAATCAACTTAAAAAATGTTAAATGCTGAAATTGTTGAAGATATTTCATTAACACACAAGTTCCCAAACCTACTACTGTGTTTTCCTAATCAATATGCATGCAAAAAGCCTGTGTGGTTTTTCTTAAAGTATATTCATTTTCAGATCATTTGTAGGAGAAATGCATTTTCTAATGAGTATTTATACATCTTTTTTTTTTTTTGCTCTTATGTAGAGGTGCTAGAATGTGCAAAAAAAAAAAAAAAAAAAAAAAAAAAAAAAAAAAAAAAAAAACAAGCAAAAAAACCCAAAAAGCAAAACAAAACAAAATAAAAGCCAGTGTTTTCTGTTAGAACAGTAATTGTAATATTCAGGGCCAGGTTTGAGCACATGGTAAACAGTATAAGAACTCTCAGATAGAAATGGAATCTGGATTCTGCAAGTCTTCCCATAATCCAATTAGAACATACACTAAGTAGTAGGCCCTGGTGCTGACGACCCAGCTGGTGGCTTCCAATCCTTCTGGAACTACACAGTAGAGGATACCACAGAGACATCGAAGTGACCTCCCTCTCTCGTTTCCCATAGTCACCACAGTGGGCCTTCTGCTTCATAAGTTATGTCTTCGATGGGTTACAATGGTTATCCATCTTAGAAAATTGTGCTTTCAATGCCGTATCTGTTTATAGGTGGTTTCTTCCAAGTACTAAGCCAATCAAGAGAGGGGCTTGGCTAGAGAATCCTCTACTGGAAGAATCTGCACCAATATCATCCCTACTGGTCTGCCCAGGACAGGGCAGAGGCTGGGCCTTCACCCTGGCAGTGCGGGGGGGCAGAATGCCAAGATGGCTCAGACTCTCTTGGGCCCAGTGTCCCCAGGTCTGCAGAGGTGAGGAGACAGACAGAGTTTCTGGAACGGCTCTGTGTCCTGGGGCCCAAGTGGCTTCAAGATGGCACACGCATCCTGTGGGCTGACAGAGCACAGGGGCCGGTCCAGAAGATGGGGAAAGAGGTTAGGGGTGGGAGCTGTAGCCAACCCCAAGATGGCGGGCTGAGTCTAGGAATGGGTGTCCCTCTTCCTGGGCTGAGAGCGGCTGTGAGACTGGCCTCCTGAGGGGACCACAGGAAGTAGACTCTGACAACAAGAGCAAGCTTGGGCCCAGGTTTCCCTGAGGACCTCTAGCACTCTGCTGGGACATCTCCATTTGAGCCCTGGGATGCCTCCCTGGAATGCCCCGCCCCCAGCCTGAGACTGTCAGTGTGGGGGAGAAACATTAGCTTTCATTCCCTGGTGTGTTGTTAGGGTTTGGATTTAAAATGTCTCCTGAATCTCAAGTGTGGGTCATGCAGCCAGGTTGAGAGGCAGGGCGTGACTGGAAGGGGTGGATCACTGAGGGGTGACCTTGGGGACCGCCTGTCCCTGGTCCCCTCCTCCTGGCTGCTATGTGGTGAATGAGATTTATCTTCCTTCGCCATGTCCCAAGACCCTGCCTTCCAGCCCCTTCTGCCTTCGGGCCAGCTCACTTTGGACTGAACTCTCAAACTTTGAACCAAATAAATCTTTCTTCCTCCAAGTTGTGCTTGTCAGGTATCTTGCTCACGGTGATGGGAAAGGCTGCCTAAAACACTTGTCCTGTGAAGTACATAAAAGAAAACAATTTTAGCATCATCGCTGAGAATTATTATTACATCTTTAAACTTTTTTTTTTTTTTGAAACTTCACTAAGAAATCCTTTGTCAAATTAGAAGACTCCACTTTTCTTCCTTATTAGCCTTCAAGAGTCTTAGGCTTTCCTCAGGGCTACCTGGGCCGTCCTCTGTGGCTACCCCCAAGGCAGGGCACAGGCTTCTTTGTCTCTCTCTTTCTTTCTTTCTCTCTCTCTCTCTCTCTCTCTCTCTCTCTCTCTCTCTCTCTCTCTCTTCTCTCTCTCTTTCTTTCTCTCTTTCATGGTACTGGGGATGGAACCCAGGGGCCTTCTGCCTCCGGGGCTACACCCCCAAGACCTATTTTATATTTTATTTGGAAACAAGGTCTCACCAAGTTTCTGAGAGCCTCACTAAGTTACTGAGGCCGACTTGGAACCTGCGATCCTCCCCTCTCAGCCTCCCAAGTCCTGGGATTACAAACATGTGCCACCATGCCCAGCTCTTCTTTGATTTTTCAGAGTAGGTTGGGTACCATTCTCCTTTCTCTGTAGACTCCTCTTCTGGGTATGGGATATCCCGGCTTGGCAAAGTGGCACGTGGTGTTTGTGAAACCGAGATCGACAGTCCGTGGCCTCGTTATCTTTTCTCAACAGTTTACCTGAAGTGGCGACACTGCGAGACGCCAGGTGTTAAGACGCTGTGCAACCTCGGGAAGCTTCTGAACAGACTCCAGAAAGAGCACAGTAGAGATGTCTATCTCTACACCTCGGGGCACCTGAATCCCAACAAGCTCTACCGCCCGCCCGAGACCGTCCTACAACACTGGCCCAATGCCAACAGGCCGTTGGAGACGGCGGTCTCCAGGGCCAGGAGGCCACCCGACCAGAAGATCGCAAAGATGAAAGACGCTTTGGCACATTTTACCATCAACACAGCCCTGCTCCCCGACGATTCTGAGGATTCGCAGCTGTTCAGGTATTTGAACCCGCAGGCATACCCTTCCTACACTTCCGAAGAGGATTTGATCCCAAAGAAGTTTCTGCAAAAAGAGGAGATGAGAGAGGGCTTCCCGCAGTTTCACAGGAGAGAAGAGCTGAGGCTGCCGGAGATGAAGGTGCTGAGGTACCGGAAGGAGTCCAGCCGCAGGTGTGCCCTGTTGGCCCCGGACAGGGATGAGCACCAGTACGTGGCCTCCTACTTGGCGGGTATAACTAAAGCAGACAGGTACAAGAAGTTCATGCGTTTCCAGAAAGAAGTTCTGGCCAGGCAAGATCTGCAGAAGAGGGACTTCACTGGGAGCAAGGTGGCCAGAGGCCACGAGAAGAAGCTGCAGAAGGTAAGGGGCTGCTTGCGGAGAGCACCGTCAGTGCCCTGCGCAGTTCAGGGACTCTCGGGGCTGTGGCCTGCTCGGGCACACCTCCTTTACATTTCCAGGTGGAATGTGGCCAGGGTGCCAGGTGCTGCGAGTACGGGCGTGGTCAGTGACGGGGGAAGTGGAGAAGGTTGAATGTGGAGCCTGGTGAGTCCGAGGCCAGCTCGGAATCAGAAGCGTTAGATGCTGCATGGCAGCTGTGGCGCCTAAAGTGTAGACAGAAGCTGGATCTGGGGAAAGGTGTGCCCACCTCACCCGGGCAGAATGCCAAAAGGGGGCAGAGAGGATGGGCGAGAGACACAGCCTGTCTGGGAGTCGAGGGCGCCAGCAGGAGGCTGGAGGTGTGGGTGGCCAGAGCACACGAGTGGGGAGGGAAGGAAATAGCCGTCCGGCTGTGGATTGCCAGACCTGGGGCTGAGCCTGAGGCTCCCGGCGGGCGCTGATGGAAAAGAGAAGGGGACAGGGTGTCGAGGAGGCAGAGCGGACTCTGGAGTGCAGGAACAGGGCAATGACTTTTTAAAAGGACAAGAACAAAGAAGCAAACCTCAGGCGAGCCATTCTCTGTACCTAGTGGGAGGGAATCGGGGTCACCTTGGTTTGTCACCTGCTCCACAGGGACCAGGCGCCTGGGAGGTAGCCACTGTGCCCTTTCTTTTTGGGGGGGGTACTGGGGATTGAACTCAGGGCATTCTACCTCCGAGCTACACCCCCAGCCCTATTTTTTATTCTTTATTTTGAAACAGGGTCTCACTAAGTTGTAGAGTGCCTCACTAGGTGGCTGAGGCTGGCCGCGAACCCGGATCCTCCGGTCTCAGCCTCCCAAATGCTGGGATTACAAGCGTGTGCCACCACGCCCGGCTCCACTGTGCCCTTTCTGACTTCCTCAGCCTGAGAACCTTTCGGGAGAGGCACATGGAGACACCCTGAAAGGGGCCAATTCTGTTTTTCTTCCAGAAGCTCCAGAACATCTGCACGTGCACCCCTCAGCAGCTCAACAGGATACAGGTCTTTGGAGAAGTCTTCGAAGACCTTTGCAATAGTTCCTTGATATTTGGCGACCTCTTGAAAGAAGTTAAGGTATTGCAAACATATTTTCCTGCATAATAATTGAGAACCCACAGTGTGATGTTCTGCATCCATGGATGATCTCAGGCCTTGCTGATACCCTGCCCTGTTCTACAGAGGAGGATCTGACTCGCAGATCCCCCAGGGAATGTCCCAGGAGCATATAAATCATAAAGGGTCATCTGTTAGACACCCAATCAGCATGCTCATTAAGTGCATGCTTTTTCACTAAAGCTTCCTAGATGTGTGTGTGTGTGTGTGTGTGTGTGTGTGTATGTGTGTGTGTATACATATATAGAGAGAGAGAAAGAGAAAAAAGAAAGAGATAAATATATATATTTATACATGTGTGGCATACAAAGCTTCATATATATGTATATATATTACATGTGTGGCATATAAACTTCTAGAGCTACACATGTGTAATTTGTATGAATCCTCATAGCATAGGTTTGCTGTGATTTCATGATGAAAGTAACCCTCGTGGGAATCTGAGTTGAATGCTCACAGAGCTTACTGTCTTCTGATTTCCCTCGTGACAAGGAAAGCTTAACAATAGTGACATGGCAGCTTGTCCTCCAGAAATGCCCCTTGTCACCAGAAAGATGGCCCTTGGCAGACTGCAGGACCCCAACTCACAGAATTCCCACGGGACAGGAGACCAGTTGCATGTGTTGTATGTGTGTCCATGTATTTTATGATAGCATGCTGATCAGTGTTTACTGCTCAAATATGTTTGAAAGGCAGTGCGATTTCACAGATTTGGGTGCATGTATAGCTTAATGCAGTATAGGAACATTTTATATACTTTAAGAAATGATCTAAACAGACATCCTTGGCCCCTGTGTTCTTTATACGTGCAAATGAACCAGCAAAGAACCCTTGCATTGCCGTGTTCTATGCTAACACCTCGCCACTGGACTTTTGTGTGTGTGTACAGGATGAATACGAACTCTACGCGGCGATACTTCTGGAATCCCAGCCCATAGAACAGTATAAGGTAACGATTTGTCCCAAAGTACACTGATAGGCCCATGTGCTCATGACTCCTCCTCTCAGGAGTGAAATTAAACATTCTGAACCCAGGAAGCGCCATTTCTTCCTCCACAATTTAGAATAGCTGGCACATTTATTGGGGATGAGCTTTGTACTAACTGAAGGATATTATTGGTAGAGAACGTTCCTTTAGATCCAGGCAGCACTATTTATATTTCTGAAACACTGAAATATCTATTCCCTATCTGGGAATATAAATGGGAGATGTAGTGGTCCCCAGTTGTCATCCTGAGGGAACACATGAGGACTGCCCCGTGATGGCTCGGTGCCCCAAGCTGCAACTTAACCCGTGGTCACTCCATTCACTGGTGACAACTTTCCAGGTGATACCTCCAGGTAGGGTTAAACAGGCAGTTGTTCTAGTAAGAAAACACAACACCTCAGGAGCAAGCATTGCTTACCACGTCTCAGAGCACGTAACTGCGACACAGGCAGCTTTGGCATTTTAAATTGTCAAGTTAAAAATCCTGTCATAAATAAGGGAGCATAGTTTCTTACTGTGTGTATTTAAAAAAAAAAACCCACAGCATGTAAGAAGGTCACTTCTAAACTTCTTCTTAATCCTAAATCATGCCTGGGTCCTGTTTTCCTTTGCTTTGAGCCTTTTCATGTTATAAAAATAAGCTTTTGTCCTTAGAGGATCGAGTACAACCTCCGGGGAGTGGTTTACTGTGGTCCTTACTTTCAAGGTTGAGCAGAAGGAACATTTATGTCCACACATCTTAATCCAAGATCACAATGAGGGAATCTGCAGGCCGCCAGGGCTCTAGATCTTTCTGGAAACCGGGAGGTTCGTCAACCTCTGCGGCACAGATCTGTTGCCCCATGTGTAATTACAGCAGTGCTGTAAGTCCTTGAACAGTAACTGAATTAGGCTTGTTTCTCACTAAGAGAAGAAGTAGCCCTGGAGCTGATAGCAATGTACCCAAAGAACTTCATCCACAGGTCCTTTGTCTCACCCCAAACAACCAGGAAACTCCACTCCTGTTTAAAAAATTTCTTCAGAAAATAAAATCTTGAGATACTAAGAAAAGACATTTCACACAGAACTTCACTTCACCAGTTTTCCTCCTCTAGAACCCCTCCCTCGCTCCAGTCCTCCTAATGTCCCTCGTTTAACTGGAATTCGTATTAGAATGCAGGGCACCAGGCCATCCCGGGCTGCCTCCCTCTCTGTGTCTTTGCCTTCCCAGACTTTCCTGGCTGAACTCAAAGGGCTGGAGAAGAATCCTGTGCAGAAAGGGGAGGTTGATGGAGCCCGGGAGAAGCTGGGGAAACTCGTGAAGGCCATCAGGGAAGCCCTGGAGCGAAATGAGAGGTGAGGCGTGGTGGTCTGATCACAGAGGCGTGGGTGACACTGATCTGACAAGACCTTGAAATTCTGTGACCTCACAGGTCTGTCTTTTCCTCGGGCTTGCTGCTGTGATGTATGACCACCAGGACCATTCCTATGGCCTGGCCTTTTCCATAACCATACTTATATATGACTAGGATGTTCTACCCAATGTGGTGTTGTCACAGGACAGGGGTCCCAGGAAGTCCTTTCACGGGATAATAGGTACTCAACTCAGCCTGAGCGGGTTCTTGACCTATGCAGCTGAAAAGTATTTTAGGAAGTGTGGAAATCAAGGCCAAGGCACAAGCAAAGAGTCATTAGAGACTAGCACAGGTATACACATCGCCACGGCAGGGTGTAGACGCCCCTGCCTCTCAGAGAAGAGAAGACGAGTGACGCTCCCCAGCTCGAGCTCTCTGGTCACTCATAACATCTCCCTGGGAAGAAACGTGCAGGTTCCCAGGGAAGCTCTGTGAAAATCAGATCCCGGGACCATGCTCTGCTGCTTGGAGCTTAGGATGTTTCTTCTTGGTCAAGCAGTCTAGCCATAAATCAGCTGGCTCATGGAGTAGGTCTTGGGATCTGGTGACGTTTAAATGATGTGTTTGTTCTAGTTGACCTGGTACAAGCGTGTGCTGGGGTTGTGTTCATCTAAGTAGAGGGACAAGCATGGTGGGTCAGGCTCTTGCGTCTGAGTTTCTTTTTACCAGAGTCTCTTTTTCTCTCTCCCAAAAGTTCACCCACCTCAGTGTTTCCTGAGATGGGAGGAGTTTGGGGAGGCTATGAAGGAATCTCACTTCTATGCTGGTCTCTGAACACTTATAGATAGGTAGGTGGGAAGGCAGTGCAAATGCCCTCATTCTATATTAATATATAATAATTATCATAATCATATAAAACTATTATCTCATATGATATATGGTTATATATTATATGTAATATATTTAAATAATATACATATTTCTTCTGGGGATTGAACCCAGGGTATTCTATCTTTAAGCTATAACCCCAGCCCTTTAATTTGTTTTTATATTTTGAAATAGGTTCTCTCTAAGTTGCTGAGTTTGGTTTCAAACCTGCAATCTTCCTTCTGTCTCAGCCTGCTGGGATTATAGGCACAGCGCCAGGCTCCCTCATTATATTTTTAATTTAAAAAGCCCTGTAACCTCTACACAGACTGTTATAGACTCAAATCACAATTGCACAGGATCTATTGTCTTCAAGGGGTCCTGGGAAGAGGGGCTATCCGTGGCAAGAGAGCTCCAGCAGCCCGAGGGGGTCGGGGTGGGCTTTGGAGCTAGAGCCTCAGTGATCACCAAGTCACCCAGACAGACTTCCGCCGGCAGCTCTCAGGTGGCCAATTGCACACACCTGTGCCGTGGGGGTTGGAGGGTGGGGTCACGAAAGTCGTGTCCTCTGGCTCATGGGAGGTGTGAGCCAGGAGGCTGTGGGGTAGGGACTATTCCCCCTAGACTGCGCGGGAGGGACCGGAGGAGGTGGAGTGCTGGAGCTGCATCCGCTGAGAGCCCTACTGCAGCTGCGGAGGGAAACTGAGGCCCACAGTTTTGAGCATTCACCACAGAAGTATCCAGAATCAAGGACAACTAAAAACAGAAAAATACACATCAAGCGCCAGTGGCCCTTTTCCACGTTCCTGCTGAAAACCTTTGCCCAGTGAGAGCGATCTGGGGAAAAGGGCTAGGAAGGGGTGGGGGGGTAGCTTGAAGGGAGCTTGGGAGGCTCCAGGAAGACAGACTCACCCGAGGAGGAGGACTGCAGGGTTACCAGGAGACTGGCCCAGCACTGGCTCCTGAGGGACTGGAAAGGGGTGTGGACAACCCAACCAAACTCGGAGAAACAGGCTTGGTAGGGTGAGAGAAGCATTGGGTGCCCAGGTCCTTCCAGACTGTTCCATCATAAAGGCAGAAAGAAGCAAGAAGGGGCATTTAGAGTCCTGGAAAAGAGGGGCACAAGCTCCCTCCCTAAAAAAAAAAAAAAAAGAAAGCTATCCAATAATATCAAAAGAAATCAAAGCAACAACAAAAATCACCGAAGCACAATTTGATAATTTGATACCCTGCCTGAAAGAGTCCCCTTCAATAATTTGTATCACTTTGATCCTCACTAAGGAGTATAATTACAATACACCAATAAGAGTATAAAAAATTAGGATTCTCATATACTGCTCCAAATCGCTGATCCTGCCTGAAAAAAAAAAATAGGTTACTCTACAAAGAAAACAGAAGATGAGAATACATACCATCTAGCTGGTGAAAAACCCTGCTATGCAAAATAATAAGTTGACAAAGAAGGAAACTAACACAGCCTTCCTAACTAAATGACGTATTCTCAAGAGAGCATTTCAGGAGGTGAAAATAATCTCCAGACAGAAATGTAAAAAACTAAGCACAGAAATCAATGACAACAACAAAAAAGAAGGAATAAAATGTGATTTGACAACAGAGGAAAGAGACGATTGAACAAGTCAAAAGGGTATCCAGGGCCAGAACTACATGGTAACATGGCCAAGGAAGAAATGTAAGAGGTGTTGAAGAAACCGAAGAGGTGCTTAAAATAGAAGATAGGAAAAGAGGATCCAATTCACATATGATTAAAGTCCCCAAAGAAGAAACACGAAGCAATAGGACAAAAACATAAGCAATATTTAAAAGTACAATGTATGGAAGATTTCTGGAAACTGAACCCTGGGGATATTCAGATTGCAAAGCATTTTACTAAGACCCAGTTGACCTACAGCTTTCTAAAATTGGGGGTCATGGTATAATTCTGTTTTTCTTTTAACCAGTGATAAGATGAGCTAATGTGTGTGAAAGTCTCAAATTATCTGGCGTGTTATAGACATGTGCATTAAATGATTTGTGGTGTAGGCATTTTTAACCAACTTAGGGCATTTTCCTCAATACGTAACACCCTTATTGGACTCCTTCATTCCCCCCTTAAATCTTTTAAGAATAAGAGAATTAGCCGGGCGTGGTGGTGCACGCTTGTAATCCCAGCATTCGGGAGGCTGAGACCGGAGGATCCGGGTTCGCGGCCAGCCTCAGCTACCTAGTGAGGCACTCTGTAACTTAGTGAGACCCTGTTTCAAAATAAAGAATAAAAAATAGGGCTGGGGGTGTAGCTCAAAGGTAGAATGCCCCTGAGTTCAATCCCCAGTACCGCAAAAAAAAAAAAAAAAAGAATAAGAGAATTGATTGAGTTGACTTTGTCCTAAGAAGAAAGTACGAAGAGGTGACGGAAGTTTTTTTCCTTCTTCAGTTAAATGTCTGGTGTTTTATTTTTAGTTCAGACACAGTGAAATTTGTATCGGCGGCACGCAGTAATGGTGCCAAGTGTACTCCAGCTCAGTGAGAGCTTTCTTCCCTTGATTTGTCTCGGAGGGTAAAATGCAAGTCGGTTTTATTTATTTATTTATTTATTTGCCTTCTTCTTAGCATTTCATGTCACAAAACAATATCAAACACTATAGAAAATCATTTATTTTAAATTAACCCTTTTTCCTGGTGTATGCAGCCTTGGTAAGAAGGTATCCTCTGCTCATTCAGTTGGAGAGACCTGGGCTGTCACTCCATGAACACCTTCCCATTCCCATTTGTGATTTCTGTTACAGAATAAGAAAGTCAGTTCTTTTTTCTCAATAAAAAAGATTTGTAGCCGGGCGTGGTGGCACACGCTTGTAATCCCAGCATTCGGGAGGCTGAGACCGGAGGATCCGGGTTCTCGGCCAGCCTCAGCTACCTAGTGAGGCACTCCACAACTTAGTGAGACCTGTTTCAAAATAAAGAATAAAAAATAGGGCTGGGGGTGTAGCTCGGAGGTAGAATGCCCCTGAGTTCAATCCCTAGTACCGCAAAAAAAAAAAAAAAAAAGATTTGTAGCATAAAGTAGGCAAAAGGAAGCCAGGTTCAAGCGGGACTCTAGTATTTCACTATTTTTTGTTATTAATTCACAGACTCCGAAGTGAATTAGAAACGGAGACCACGTTGCTACAGTCTGCTAAAGAAAAAGCAGGTAAGTGCCTCTGTCGGTCCATCCTGCTTCCTTCCTAGCAGTTTCTTGCTGTCTCAACCAGCCCTCTGACCCTTCCCCTGCCCTCGCTCCTGCCTTGCCCAGCTCCCTTGTCCTTCTGAGGTCCTTTCCAGCCTCCCGTCCTGGTCCCCAGCATCTCCTCGGTGCCCCCTTGCCCCTCAGCATCACTTTTTTGTCTTGGGGAGTGAACTGTGCAAATACAAGTCTGCAAAGGGCTGTGGGTCAGAATTTACCACTGAACCTTCCCACCTAGCCTGGTGTCTGTGACACTGGATATTCGATAAATACTCATTGATTACATGAATGAATTAAAGGGGGAAGGACCATTATTTTTGGATCAGATTATTTTTATTGACGGGCTTGGGGTTTGAGTTACATTGCAGTTTATAGTTATATATAAAATATGTAATATCACTAGTAATATGCAATGCTATTAATAAAGGCTGAGATATTAGACACACTAATAGGTTGCTTTCAAAAATATTCACAGAATTATTAGAGAAAAATGCAGGGGACGAGGAGCAGCTTACCCTCACGGAGAAGGTTGAACTTAAGAGAAGTGAAATACTCAATAAATGGGACGAAATTCAAGCTCTTGAAAAGCAAATCAAAACAACGTTAGTGCACACCTCAGTTTCAGCTATCGTTGAAAGTGCGATTAACAGTATAGAGGTACACAACTTATCTATTTAAATATTTACATCGTTCTTTTGTGGGTGTGTGTTTGTGTGAAAGACCTTAGCAGATACATGAAGCAATTTGGATTTGTAGGAGGGTAAAAAAAAAAAAAATAAGAAACTACAGTAAAATTTGATCATTTCAAAAGGCTGGTGGCAGATAACCAGAATAATTCATATCTAGCTGCAACAAAAGTGAAGACAATAAAAGAAAGCCCTAGAGAGCTCTGTCCGTCGGTGGTCAAAACCTGCTGAAGCCATGCAGAAATTGTTCAGAATCTCATTTAATAAAACCTGTCGTTGTAGAATCTGTGCTAGTGATTATCTGTTTTCCTGTGACTATATAGTCTATATTTCTCAGCACTCCTTTTTAAAGGCAGAATAATGAGGACCATAAAGTACATGGAAGATGGTATGGTCTAACTAGCCTAGGTTCGCAATGAAGCTTCATCTTGCCTTACTATTATTACTGCTAATCCTTTCCAGTATGTGGCTAGCTGGAGGAGCGAGCCTTTGCACCTCCATCCATCACAGTTCACGTTACCTGGGGTATTCCCACGCACACTACTAACTGTTCAAGTTCCACTAATACCCTTGGCACGTGGATCGTGTTTACAATGAATTTATAAATCCATTTGCGAGAAAGTGATAGTTTCGTGATGTTTACTCTCCCATCCAGGATCATTTTATCTTGATTTATTTCTGTGTCTTGGTCTTAAATAATTATTCTATTTACTCATATGAATTTATAGGGTCTGTTACTATTATAAACAGAACATTTGAAACTGTGGATGTTACACTTAGTA
>PVLC010014851.1:0-38108 GCA_004027655.1 Graphiurus murinus
AAAAAAAAAAAAAAAAAAAGTTTATGATCAGCTGGGTGTGGTGTATTCCCAGCATTTGGCAGCATTTGGGAGGCTGAAACCGGAGGATCCGGGTTCAAGGCCAGCCTCAGCTACCTAGTGAGGCTCTCCACAACTTCCTGAGACCCTGTTTCAAAATAAAGGGCTGGGTGGTGTAGCTCAGAGGCAGAATGCCCCTGAGTTCAATCCCCGGTACCACAGGAAAAAAAAAAAAGTTTATGATCATTTGTTAAAACTTTTTTTTTTTTCTTTGTGGTACCGGGGATTGAACTCAGGGGCATTCTAGCTCTGATCTACACTCCCAGCTCTTTTTAGTTTTTGTTTTAAAACAGGATCTTGCTAGGTTGCTGGGAGTCTATGTTGCTGAGGCTGTCCTCGAATCTGCGATCCTCCTGTCTCAGCCTCCCAAGTACTGAGATTATAGGCATCAGCCACCACCCCTGGCACTGTTAAAACTTTTCTTTTCTTTTCTTCCCTTTTTTCTCCCCCCTACTTCCTTTTTGGTTCTGGGGATTAAACGCAAGGACATTCTATCTCTGATCTACCCCCCCGCCCTTTTTTTTTTTTTTTTATTCTTTATTTTGAAACAGCGTCTCACTAAGTTGCAGAGATCCTCACTAACTAGCTGAAGCTGGCCTTGAACCTGCGATCCTCCTGTCTTAGCCTCCCAAGTATTGAGATGACAAGCGCGGGCCACCACGCCTGACTCCCTTTTTACTTTTCATTTTGAAATAGAGTCTCATTGAATTGCCGCGGCTGGAACCTGCAATCCTCTTGTCTCGGCCTCCCAAATACTGGGATTAAAGGCGTACGCTACCACGTCCGGACAAAACTTTGTTTTCAGGTTTACGCATTTCTCTGCACACTTTCTATGGGGTGTTTCCTCCAGGGTTCTCATCGCTGTGACCCAAGCGCTTGACATGTAAAACTTAGAGGAAGAAAGGTTCATTCGCTCAAGGATCTGAAGATAACAGAGGTCACAGCGCATGTGTAGGCTGGCTTTCAAGATGTGGCCATACTTCTTTGGGGCATCAGGGCAAGAAGCAGAGAACAAAAAGAGTCCTAGAGACAGGCTGTAGCTGAATGGACCCAGGATGCACACAGGGCCCTGACCACGCCCCCAGCAACAGAGCCCTGCCCCCAGCAACCAAGCTCCGCCCCAGCAACTAAGCCCCGCCTCCCGCAACTAAGCCCCGCCCCCAACATGGCCACCGTGTGTACCACGTGAGTTCTTGCGGATGTTCTAAAAACAAACTCTAACAATGGGGAACAGAAAAATCTTGGTTTAATTTAACAAGATGGCCAACATCTTTTGGGAACTAAATCGGGGAAGGCAAAGAAAAGCAAAGGAAAGAGAAGCAAGGAGGGATGGAGGTGCCGGAGACGTATGTGACCAAAGGAGAAAGCAGCAGAAGGGCCGCCCGGTCCCCCAGGCTTCACAGTGGGGACCCGCACTGAGGTGACAACACTCCATTTACATCGTCTTCCAGCAGAAAGCAGGCACACGGCACTGGACGCTTAGCAAACTTTGCTAATAAGAACCAGCTAGGCCCAGAAAGAAGGAGGGGAGAGAGAGGGAATGAAATTGACCAAATTATGTTATGTGCATGTACAAATATGTAGCAGTAAATCCCGCTGTAATGTATAATTATAACACACCAATAAAAGAAGGATAAGCGAGGCCAGCTACTAAGTTTAAATTCCTAAACATTGGAATCGGCTCATGTCACTGCAGTGTCCCAAAGAGCCCCTTCCACCAAAGCAGAACTGTTTATAAAAGCCATAAATGATTCTTAGAAGCACATGTCTGTAATCCCAGTACTTGAGAGGCAGAGACAAGAGGATCACAGGTTCGAGGATAGCCTCAGCAACATAGCAAGATTCTCAGCAACTAGTGAGACCCTGTCTTGAAAGAAAAAAAAAAAAAAAAGGTGTGGTAACCCTGGTACTTGGGAGGCTGAGACAGGAGGATCACAGGTTCAAGACCAGCCTGAGCAACTCAGGGAGACTCACAGCAACCTAGAGAGACCCTGTTTCACCAAAACAAAAAATTTAAAAGGGCTGGGGATATAACTTGGAGATAGAATGCCCCCTGGGTTCGATCTTAGTACCATTAAAAAAAGAAAAAGGAAAAAAAAAAGGGTTGGGTGTGTAGCTTGGAAGCAGAATGCCCCTGTGTTCAAGACTCAGTATCCAAAACAACAAAAACAAAAACAAAACTTCAGTCTGATTCTTATTTTTCATTAATTGCATTATTATTATTTTGATTTCCTTTTGTTTCCTTCTGACCTCTGTGTCTCTTTGCAAGTCCTCGGAGGCTCACACGTACGGAGGCGCTGCCTCAGTTCCCTGCCTGGCCTTTCTAAGGCGCAGATAAACTGTCTTGGGAGAGACGTTATCAGACCAGATGGGACTATGATGGTATCTCCCCGCGTCCCCTCCATTTTGCATTGCCAGCCTTCCTGTGGTTTATTTTCCAGCTGCTGGGACACAGTGTACTGCAGCCTCATTGCTCTCCTGACCCGCTTCCAAGCCCTTGCTCTTCCAAAGGAATTTAGGTATTATCAGGAAGTTTTCCAGCCAGGCCGCCTATAATCACGCTCACGAGAACTTTTGACTCTTGCTTGCTGTAGATAAGAGAAAGGGGCTCTTGCAGCCGTGGTGGGGAAGGCAACCCGGAGCTGGAAGTAATGGAACAAAGGTGGCTTCGGGCTTGTCATCGCCACCGCGGCTGGCATCTGTCAGGGACCCTCGTGCCGACACCCAAGTGTCAAGTCAGGAAAGAGGCCAGGCAAGGACAGGGCAATGGAAACTCTAGTCCCTGCCCCAGAGGCGGCGTGCTGACTCGGAGGGGCCGGGGCTCCAGCGTTTCTGCTCCATAGGTCGTTTATGAAGGTCATCATTGGGGTGCTGTGATTATAAAATAGTCATGCTCATCGGAAAAAAGAAAAAAAAACTCGTATCATACAAAAGTGTCTAACGTGCATAGTCTGCCTTCTGTTACTAACTTATCGTCTCTCCTCGACTTACCTCTCTGCCCATAGCAAGAGCAGTACTCACACACTGGAAAGGTATTTCATTCAGATAGGACTGGGCAGAAGTGAACCACACTGGGGGTTCTAAATTCAATCCCCAGCACTGAAACAAACACATTCCCCCCACCCCCCAAAAACCCACTACCACCACCAACTAAAACCCCAAACAATAACATTGTTCTGCAACTTGGTTCCCCCTCCCCCAAGCTATAGGGTTTCTTGGAGATCTTTCTGTGTGAGAACAAACATAGAGATCTTCCTCATTGGGAAAAAAAAAAAAATAGCCAGAGAGTATTCCATTGTACTGATGGGAGCTTTTCAATTTACCCTTGTACTTTTTTTTTTTTTAATTTAATTTTTTTTACGGTACTGGGGATTGAACCCAGGGACATTCTACCTTTGAGCTACACCCCCAGTCTTATTTTTTATTCTTTATTTTTGAAACAGGGTCTCACTAAGTTGCAGAGGGCCTCACTAAGTAGCTGAGACTGGCTGAAACCTGTGACCCTCCTGTCTCAGCCTCCCACATACTGGGATTACAAGCCTGTGCCACCACACCCAGCTGAGAACCCTGATCTTGTTAGAACCACAGGAAAGTAAGGCTTCTCTGCCAGTCAGGATGCTCCATCTGAGCACTTCATGTCTTGTATCTCCTTGCCACTCCCTGTAGTCGAGACGGGATGGGGTTTCTCTGTGTGGTCTGAGACTTTAAGTAGCAAAGATTTGAACCGGACTCCATGCAGAGCATCTCATCCCAAATGCTCACAAATTAGAGGGAGTAAACCAAATTGTAAAGTTTTCCCACATTCCAACATGTGGATAGAAAAGTTAAGAGAAGCTGGGCATGCTGGCCCACGCTTGTAATCCCAGCATTCGGGAGGCTGAGACTGGAGGATCCGGGTTTGAGGCCAGCCTCAGCTACCTAGTGAGGACCTCCGCAACTTAGTGAGACCCTGTTTCAAAATAGGGCTGGGGGTATAGCTCGGAGGTAGAATGCCCCTGAGTTCAATCCCCAGTACCGAAAAAAAAGAAAAGAAAAGAAAAGAAATGTTAAAAGGAGAGAAAGAGCAAGAATGGCTTCTTCCTATGATCCCTAACAGCCTCACTTTCAAGTGGGGAGAGAGAGCAAGTGATAAAAATGGTAGGTTGTCCCAGGAGGTCACCTAATAGTGACAGCAGCAGCTGAAACAGTCTCTTCTTTTTTTAGTACTGGGGATTAAATCCAGGGGCATTCCACCTCTGAGCTACACCCCCAACCCTATTTTATTTTGAAACAGGGTCTCTCTCTAGGTTGCTGAAGGTCTGGCTAAGTTGCTGAGGCTAGCCTGGAACCTGTGATCCTCCTGTCTCAGCCTCCCAGTTTCTAGGATTACAAGCGTGTGCCACCATGCCCTGTGTCATCACACTCTTATGAGGGGGCCGTGTGTGTGTGTGGGGGGGGGGATCTTGGAACGAATTCCTTGCTGATACTGAGGGACAACTATAACCAGTTTCATTTTCTTTGGGGCTCCAGCGAATATTCCTCAATCCTGACATTCATTTCCACTCTGGCACTTTAAGGAGAGCAGAGACAAGCTCAAGCACCATCAGATAAGCTATGGTGGAGAGAAGCTACAAAGCCAGGAGGAAGAGGTTATCTGTGTATCTCCCCAGGATACAATCAAGAGAATCTGTCAGGGATGAGACTGCTTGGGGTGTGTTGGACGTGGCTAGACAGAGGAGATAGCGTGTGGAGTTGTCCACGGAAGACTCTTGGAATATGCAGGACTGAACGGAGCCTGCAGTGAGGGCGGGCTGTGACACAGGAACGACAGGAAAGGAGAGGGGACATTTGAGGATGCTGGGGCCAGTGGAAGAGAAACGATGTGGTGTGGATTAGCAGAGCTGCAGTGGGAAGGGAGAGGAAGAAATCCTCCCAGCCAGGAGAGAGAAGTATTTTAGGAGCCAACCCCTGTAGAGACTGCCTTTAGGAATTTACTTCATCAAGAGACATCAACCAGCCGGGCACCATGGCGCATGCCTGTAATCCCAGAATTTGGGAGGCTGAGACAGAAGGATCACAAGTTTTCAACCAGTCCCCAGCAATTTAATGAGGCGCTTCACAACTTAGTGAGACCCTGTTTCAAAATAAAATAGGGCTGGGGTATAGCTCAGAGGTAGAATGCCTCTGGGTTCAATCCCCAGTACCAAAAAAAAAAAAAAAAAAAAAAAAAAAAAAAAAAAAAATCAACTGTTTAAAGAGGTTTCCTTAGCTGGTATCATGATACATACCTGTAATCCCAGTACTTGGGAGGCTGAGACACGAGGATCGCAGCTTCAATGCCATCCTCTGCAACTTAGTGAGACCCTTAGCAACTTGGTGAGACCCTGTTTCAAAATAAAAAATAAAAAGGGCTGGGGAGTGTAGCTTGGAGGTAGTTCAAGTCCCTAAATTCAATCCCTAGCACCAATAAAATAAAAATAAAAAATAAATATTGAAAAAAAAAGAGTCTTCCATGTTTAAGTCAGTGCCCTGGGGAAGCCACGAGACTGCAATCAAATACCAAGTAGTTGTTTACAACTAATAAGCAAACAGGGTGAGCACCAAGGCCCGCACATGACTCTCATCCGGCATCTGAAAAGCAGGACCTGCCAGAGCAGAACATGCTGACAGACAGACTGAGGACCACTTAGGGCCGTGCCAGCAGGTGGGCCCCTGCCAATCGCCACTCTCCTTCAGGGCTATAAGCAATTCCAATTGCCACTGCCAGGACAGAAGACAAAAGAAAGGGCAGGAGCCTGCGTGCATGCAGTACCCATCCTGCTCAGTTCCTGCTGGTTTGAGAGCCATGCGGTGGAGAAGCTCCTGCGAGCAAAGACAGTGGCTTCCTTTGACACAGTGTACGTGGTGTTCAGTGTGGTCCATGAGGTCATGGGTTCTGGAATCAGACACACTGGGTTTTCTTTTCCCCTTGGTCCTACATATCAAGGATACTGTGACAGTTTGCATCTTATTTAAGCTTTCTGAGCTTCAGTCTCCCCACTTACAAAATGAGAATCATCATCATCATCATCATCATCATCATAGCTACCTCTCGGGGTTTCGAGGATGAACTAACGTATATAAGATAATGAATACGGCGCCTGGCCTGTGAGCGTTCCATACTTTCTAGCTGCTATTATTGTGGTTTTTTTGTTTTGTTTTGTTTTGGTTAGGAGCATCTGTTGGTCTCCAGTTTCACATTATCAGACATCAAATGACCACCCGGGAAGCAGTTTATTCTGTGGTCAGCTTTGCAAAGGTCAGCACAACTCCAGAGTCAGAAAAACTGGTTTGTCCCCCTATTAGAAGTTCACTCTGGGAAAGTAAAGATGGAGCGTCCCCAAAGTAGGAGGGGCAGGGGTGGGAAGGGGCCTGTGGCTGCCTCCTCTTCCTGGTTCAAGCCAGGCTCAGGCAAAGAGAGACAAAGGTCACCTTATCGGACTGCCTCGGAACGACCGTGCCTATCGGCTTTGGGACCCTGCGCCAGTCTCCCACGGTGGAGACGGCCGCAGAGCAGAGTGCTGGCTATTGTCCCTGCAGACACGTCAGGCTTTCGATGACAAGGACCTGCTTTGGGAAGCCCTGACATCATCCTCCGGCTATGCCCACAGAGCTGGCTCCCGGCACTGGCCCCTTGGGGACCTGGGGCTGGCGACTGACTCTGAGCTTTCCCTCTCCCACTTGGAAGCTATTAGATGAATGAGTCAGTTGTACTTTCCTCTGCATAAACATTTGAAATTCTAAGATTAAAGTGAGATAATTGGATTCCTAGTTACCTTTCTGCTATGGCCCCCGCAGGGAAGACTACAATGTGTGAACACCTACCACATTTGCTTATCTGTGTGCGAGTTGCACCGTGTGACAGCTATTTTAATTCTTGGACAGACCACCTCCTAACACACTCCTGAAAGAGAAGGAAGCAAAATCCATTTCCCAAGGGAGAATGTCCAATGTGTAAGAGTAGCTATTGCTGGGTGCAGTGGTGTCCGCCTGTAATCCCAGTACTTGGGAGGCTGAGACAGGAGGATCCCAGGTTCATAAGAGGATGGTAGGTTCGAGGCCAGCCTTAGCAATTTAGCAAGACCCTGTTTCAAACTAAAAAATAAAAAGGACCTGGGGTGTAGCTCAGAGGTAGAATGCCCCTGGGTTCAATCCTGGGTACAAAAAAAAAAAAAAAAAGAAAAGAAAGAGGTAGCCATTGTTTAAATGATTGTTTAAATGTGGCTCTTGCCTAAAGATACTTGAATGGACCAGACTTGAATGGTGTAGAGACTGGATCGTGTCGGAACTTTGCTGCTCTTAAAGGTGACCGGATGCCTTGATTCTAGACATGGATCTAAGTGGGTGTTTGGATGAACAAGAATTCCTTTTCCTTGGAACCCTGGCACTTAAGATATTTGCCTTAAATCTTTTGACCTGATCCCTAGGACCTCACAAGTCAGGAAAAACAGCTAACTTGATAAATATTTATCCTGCGTCAGCTCTTGAGGTTTTAAATCTCTAGGGACCAAGAATGTCATTCAGTGTGAATATAAAGGCATGTAGCCCAATCTCTCCTTCCTTTTTTTTTTTTTTTTTTTTTTTTTTTTTTTTTTTTTTGGTAGAAGTGAGAGTTTTCTACCTCTGGGCTACACCTCCAGTCCTATTTTATTGGTTATTTGGAAACAGGGTCTCACTAGGCTGCTTAGAGTCTTGCTGAGTTCCTGAGGCTGGTCTCCAAGCTGCAATCCTCCTGTCCTAGCCTTCCAATGGTGCCAAGGTTACTCCAGCAGGACTAAGCCTTTCACTTCCTGGGGCAGTGTGAGCTGGATCAAGGAGCGTCTCCCTCGGGGCTCACCCTCTCCTTCCCGCCACTCCCAAACATCCCCAAACCACCAGCTCCTTATTCTCCAATCCCACCCCCATTTCCCCAGAATTTCCTCCCGAAAAGTATTTGTCATATATAATTCCATGTGTTGCCCCCCCCCCCACACACACACACAAGGGCCATTTGTACTTTGGAAGCAATTTCTCATTGTGAAAGGGTAGCTTTTGTCCATGAGAAAGTTATGCCAAAGCAAACCCACCTCTCTCTCTCTTTCTTTCTTTCTTTCTTAATGCCAGAGCAAACAAACCCTAGCATCCGGCCTCGGGCCATGGTTATTGCGTATGTGCCTTTAAAATGAAGGGTCAGAGCATCATGACTTTCAAAGTTGCCGAGCACTGGCTGGATTCTTAGTGAAGGGGAGGCTTTCATTATGAAATCTAAGCCTGAGGCTCCCAAGTGAGCACAGAGTCAGGAAGAATCTTCTGGAAATGTGACAGTTGAAAATGGGTGGCTTCTGCACCAGCCCTGGTGGGTCAGAATGTCGATTTCTATACTGAAGGGGTATGATCATTAAAAGACTTAATTTAAGACAGGTGCAGTGGCACATGCCAATAATCCCAGTACTTGGGAGGCCGAGACTGTAGGATTGAGGGTTCAAGGCCAGCCTCAGTAACTTAGCGAGACTGTTTCAAAATCAAAACTAAAGTAGGACTCGGGGGTATAGCTCAAGAGTAGAATGTCTGAGTTCAATCCCCAGTACCAAAAATAAATAAGTAAATAGATTAAAAGGCTGGAGGGTGTAGCTCGGAGGAAAGATGTCTCTGGGTTCAATCCCCAATACTAAAAAACAAAAATAATTAATTTATCTTTCACAATGGGTCTGTAGGTTCTGAATTACTGGTTAAATGTATTTTTTTAAAAAATCCAAGCTGGGTATGGTGGCACACACTTGTAATCTTGGTATTTGGGAGACTGACACCAGAGGATCACAGGTTCGAGGCCAGCCTCAGCTACTTAGTGAAGTCCTCCGCAACTTAGTGAGACCCTGTTTCAATATAAAGGATAAAAAATAGTGCTGGGGGTGTAGCTCAGAGGTAGAATGCCCCTAGGTTCAATCCCAAGTACCCCCCCACACACACACACACAAATCCATACAGGAAGGTCTCACTGCCGATCTTACTAACATCGTATGGGGGTAGGGGAGGCGGAAGGGGACGGGAAGGATGCAGCGGGAAGTACAGAAGATGGCGTGTGCAAGTATGTGTGTATCACTTTGAATTTCGCAGTGATGTATACTTACACTGCACCAATAAAAGTATTCAAATATGCCAATAAATGCATAAAAATGTGTTAGAAACTAGTAACTGAAGAGCTTACTCAGGCGGGGCACCTGGTCGGGTACAAGGGAAAGGGAGAAGGTATTAGGAGAAGGTGCTTGTCTACTGGAGCTAATAAAAATGAGGAGCCTTCTGCTGTTCAAGGAGTTGGAAGATCCAGCTAGGCTCTGTTTCATTCAAGTCAGAAATCAGGCATCGGGACAATATACAGCTTCTTCAGGAGCGAAAGGATGTTCAGTTCAAGTGATGAAAATAACTCCATGACCAGTGAGCCGGTTAACAGGCCTGGGGCCGCCCCCCGGGGTCTCACTGCTGAGGATGGCTAAGTAACAATGACCACCTGCAGCAGGCTGAACAAGAGCCAAGCTCAACTCCAGTGTGTAATTTCTGTTTTCAGAAGTCAGTGCTCTTAGCCGGGCGTGGTATCACATGCTGGTAATCCCAGTGCTCGGGAGGCTGAGACAGGAGGATCACAGGTTTGTGGCCAGCCTCAGCTTCTTAGAAGTGAGGCCCTCCACAACTTAGTGAGACCCTGTTTCAAAATAAAGAATTAAAAATAGGGCTGGGGGTGTAGCTCAGAGGTAGAATGCCCCTGGGTTCAATCCCCAGTACTGCAAGAAAAAAAAAAAAAAACCATGTCATTACTCTTTGGTAACTAACATGGTGTTGACTATATTCAGTGCTCTGACTCAATTAGTGATTTTCTACAAAAAGGAAATAGGGTCGGGACGTGTCACCTCTGAGACACGGTGACAAGGAAGTCCAAGCCCCATACTTCTGCACGGTATGTCATTCAGAGAGATGAGCCTCTGCTTCCTCCAGCTGGGGCCTGAAAACCCCACTGACCCGGACAATGAAACTTGCAGGTGGGGAGTGGGATGGATAGCTGGCACCCAAACGCAGAGGAAAACTCGGCACAAAACAGGTGTGGAGGGGAAAGACTTGGTGTGGTCAGTCAACTGACTACAGAAGGGGTTGAGAAAGAGAAGAAAAGTCATGGGTGAGAGGGACAGGGAAGTTTCTCTGTCAAAAAAAAAAAAAAAAAAAAAAAAAAAGTCCTTCCCTAGCCGGGCGTGATGTCTGTCATCCTAGTATTTGGAAGGCTGAGACAGGAGGATCACAGGTTCGAAGTTAGCCTCAGCAACTTAGTGAGGCCTTCCTTCTGTAGCTTAGTGAGACCCTGTTTCAAAATAAAATGAATAAAATAAAATAGCTCAGAGATAGAATGCTCCTGGGTTCAGTCCACAGTACCAGCAAAAAATAAAAAAAAACAAAACAAAACAAACAACAACAACAAAAAATACCCTTCCCTGCCTTGGGAGAAATTCTAGATTATTATATGTATATATTTGGCTTTTGTTTTTACTTTTTAGTGCTTGGGGTTAAACCCAGGGGCCTTCTACCTTTGAGCTACAGCCCCAGATATATTTTATTTTTTATTTTCACACAGGGTCTTCCTAAGTCACTGATGGTCTCTTGAAGTCACTGAGGGTCTCCCTAAGTTGCTGAGGCTGGTCTCCAACCTGCAGTCCTCCTGTCTCAGCCTCCCAAGTACTGAGATTGCAGGCGTGTGCCACCACACGCGGCTAGATTATTCCATTTTAGGGTTGGAGAACTGTTGGTCTCTTGTGACCTTTGAAGGAAGGGAGACAGTGACTGAGTGATCTTCTCAGAGCTTGGCAGAAACACAGAAACACAGCTGCAGAGAGAGCTGGAAACTATAAACACAACTGGAACGGCACGTGGACGGCGGCACAGGGTAAGTACACGGAGGCCAGGAGGCTGGTGCACAGTCTAACCACGACCCCGCGTCACCGCCTCTCCACAGGGGACCTGACGACACCAGTGACAGGTGGAAGAGCAGCCTGGGTCCTCTGCCACTGGAGGGCTCCTCCAGCTGCTGTCGCCACAGCTGGTCCCTACACAGCCCCCTCTGCTCTGCTTTTATGACATTGTGTAGTCTGTGAGTTCTTGCCCATGAAACTCAGATGCACATTCAAAAGGTCATGCCAAAAGAGATGGATGCAAATATCTAGAACCCCAAAACGGGGGTGCCCCACTCTCCCCAGCAGTGTCTGCTGCTGGACTGTTCTTGGACTGGATCAGTTTATATCCTCTGCCTCCTTCTCTAGCCTGCCCTTCTGCTATGCAGAGTCCCTGCCTCTACCTGAAGCACTGGAAACCTTCCCAATTCCTCTCCGCTGCTTTTCTGGGGAACTTAAAAAATATTTATATTTATTCTTATATTTATTCCCTTAAATGATGTGTGTCTGTGAAGTTTGAACCTCCTTTCTGGATTTTTTTTTTTTCGTGGTACTAGGGATTGAACCCAGGGGTGTTCTACCTCTGAGCTACACCCACAGCCCTATTTTATTTACTCTTTTGAAACAAGGTCTTGCTAAGTTGCTGAGAGTCTCACTAAATTGCTGAGGCTGGCCTCAAACCTGCGCAATCCTCCTGTCACAGCCTCCAAGTACTGAGATTACAAGCATGAGCCACCATGCCCAGCTCTCCTCTTTGCTTTTAAGATACAATTAAGCTGCTTCTATCATTGAAGCAGCACTCACCTCTCCGTCCGTCCTTATTGTTCCTCCCTACCCCTCTCCTTCTAGGGCTCAGCTACAAAGTCACCTCTTCCAGGGAGCCCCGGACGGGCACACTCCTTTGTATCCCCCTTTGTGGCTTTTTATCTATCTCCTTCGTAAGAGCTGTCACAAGTGGTGATAGTCATTTAATATCCCATAATAGATTCAGAGGATGACAGGCTCTAGGGCAGGTGACCTCTTTGTAAATGAAGTTTAATTGGACCGCAGAAGCCCCGCCCATTTATTTACTTATTGCTATGGTAACTTTCACACAACAGCTGCAGAGCTGAGCGGTACAGACAGACGAAGTCTAAAGCATTTACTATCTGGCCTTTAAGAGAGTGTGTGTGTGTGTGTGTGTGTGTGTGTGTGTGTGTGTGTGTGTGTGTGTTGGGGAGTGGGACATGACTGAAAGAATCCTCCGTGGAGGGAAACCCTCCCTGGACTGTTTAGGAGCAAGAAATAGACTTCTCTTGTGAAGATGCCGAGGTTTTGTGGTTTGTTTGGAAGCTAGTGTTACTCCAAAGATGCAAAATCCCCAATAAAATACCAGCAATTTCTAAACACAAAATTCATGAAAGATTGTTTCCAGAGATTTAAGGACCATTGGGGGAAAGGTAGCAAAACCATCAAACTAGACGAAAGAAGAAAAACCTCTGCCATCGTATTGTCATACGCTTTGAAAACATTTAAACACCTCACATGCATCTTGCAAACGACTCTTAGTAGAACAGGACTAGAAAAATACTTCCTAAGAATGGTTATCCTATCTTAGCCTGGTGTGGTGGAGCATGCTCGTAATCCCAGCACATGGCAGGCTGAGACAGGATTGCAGGTTCAAGGGCAGCCTCAGAAACTTAGTGAGACCCTCAGCAACTTAGGGAGCCCTTGTTTCAAAATAAAAAATAAAATAGTGCTGGGGGTATAGCTCAGAAGCAGAATGCCCCTGGGTTCAGCCTCCAGTACCAGAGAAATAAAGAATATCTATCTTATCTCAAAATCAAGTATCATGTATAGATGTGAATGATTATAGATATTCCCATTTAAAAGAGAAATTAAATGAAAAGAAAATATGCTGCCATCAGTATAACAGCATAAAATATAAAACAATATAACATGATACCATATCGCTCTGGACCCAGTGTTGTCAATATATCAATAATAATAGTATTCTAGCAGGTAATATATCTAGTTATTAAATTATGTTATAGGCCAATTATTATTTATTAGATATATAAATTATATGTGCTTTATATGTCATACACATAATTATATATAAGGTAAACATTAATATCTGATATGGATATTTTATACATAATAAAATATATTATTTAATTAATATATAGTGAGTTATACTATATGTTATATATGTGCAATTTATGTAAAATTCATATAATTTATAAATATAAAGATATATATTTATATTTCAAACATGAAAATTATATAATTTGCAGTCTGGCATGGTGGTACATGCCTGTAATCCCAGTACTTGGGAGGCCAAGACAGGAGGATCGCAGGTTTGAGGCCGGCCTCAGCCACTTAGCAGGACTCTGTTCCAAAATATAAAATAAAAAGTGCTGGGGATATAGCTTGGAGAAGAATGACCCTGGGTTCAATCCCAAGTATCAAACCTAACCAAACCAAACCAAACCCAATCCCCACAAAATTACATAATTCACATGCCATCAATGTGCTATGCGCACTGAAGACTGATATTAACTATATGACATGCCACTGTCATGATGTTGCTTTTCAAGTACTGGCCAGCGCCCCAGGGCAGGGAAGCCAGCAAGGCAGGAAATACAGTTGCACTGTTCGTAGACACCTGATTGTGCAACCTACAAACCTGAGGAACTGAGACTGCTGAGGAAATCTCCAGAGACGCCCAGTTACAAAATGAATGTGCAAAATTAATAGGTTTCCCGTATGTCTACAATAATCCACGTGATTTTACTTAAAACAACAGCGAACTTTACTAAGGGACACAAAAGAGGATTTGAATAAGTGGAGAGAGAGAGAGAGAGGCTTTATTTCTCCCTGGGAAGAATTAATATATTTTAAACATACAAATTCACCACAAATTAGCCTAGAAAGTCATTGCCATCCCAAACAAAATTCTAACAGGATTGAAGCTGGCACGTAAAAAAAAAAAAAAAAAAAATTCTAATGTCATTTGGATAGGCTCAGGAGTGTGTGTGTGTGTGTGTGTGTGTGTGTGTGTGTGTATGTGTGTGTGTGTGTCTGATACTGGGAATTGAACTCAGGGGCATTCTACCTCTGAGCATGGTGATGAATGTTTGCAAACCTCATACTTGGGAGGCTGAAACAGGAAGATCGCAGGTTCAAAGTCAGCCTCAGAAACTTAGTGAGGCTCTCAGCAACTTAGCAAGATATGTTTCCAAATAAAAAATAAAATAGGGCTGGGGGATGTATCTCAGAGGTAGAAGGCCCTTGGTTTCACCCCTAGTACCAAAAATAAAAAAATAAAATAAAAATCAATTTAAAAAGAAGGAAAAAGAGAAGAAGAAGAAGAAGAAGAAGAAGAAGAAGAAGAAGAAGAAGAAGAAGAAAAGAAACCAGCTTTAGCAACTTAATGAGACTGTCAGCAACCTAGCAAGACCCTGTTTCCAAATAAAAAATAAAATGAGGTTGGAATGTAGCTCAGAGGTAGAATGCCCCTGAGTTCAATTCCCAGTATCACACACACACACACACACACACACACACACACACACACACACACACACTCCTGAGCCTATCCAAATGACATTAGAAAAATCAGAGCACTGTAAGGAAGGTTTTAAAGACAGATACTAAAATAGATTGCAAAATACATGTAAAATATCATGGGAAAAATAAAGATACCCTATCTCTCAAGACTAAGCACTTAAACCATTTCTGATACATCCAAAAATCAAATGTACAAAGGAAAGGGTTATATATAGATGTGAGAAAATAACCTAGGGAGATAAACCATATTCTTGAGCTAGGAAATATTTTCAATATCAACAAATCCAGAAACTATAAAGAAAAAACCATGAATAGATTTAACTATATGGAAATTTAAAACTGCTATAGTTAAAACCACTCTCCACAAAATCAAGAGGCACAGGACAAGCTGGTAAAAGGATGGGCCAGGCCTGCAGTACATGGAGGGCTTCTCCTGTATTGACAGTACCATATAGCTAGACATGGTGGCGCAAACTTGTAATCCCAGTGCTTGGGAGGCTAAGACAGGAGGATCGCAGGTTCGAGGCCAGCCTCAACTACTTAGTGAGGCCCTCTGCAACTTAAATCAGACCCTGCTTCCAAATAAAATAATAAAAATAGGGTTGGAGTGTAGCTCAAAGGTAGAACAACCCTGGGTTCCATCCCCAGCACCACAAAAAATAAAATAAAATATAAATAAATAGCAGCAATATACAATGCAAGGAAAGAGAAATGGGCCCAGCCAGGTAAGAAGAAGAAGAAGCTACCAGTCAGCAACATTATTCAATCACAAGGAAAAATACAATCTTGCTGTAAACCAAAGATTGCAAGTTCAATAAACATCCTTTGCAGATATAAATAAACAACAAAGTTGACGAGCACGGAATAGAATGTTTTAAGAAATGATAGGAGATACCCAAGATGGAGTGTGTGTGTGTGTGTGTGTGTGTGTGTGTGTGTGTGTGTGTGTGTGTATTTTCCTGACATTGTATCAGCCCTCTTGAGGGACTCCAGGCCAGGTCCAAAGGCACAAGATATTTAGTGGGGAAGGAAAGAGTGAGGAGGAGAGAAAACCACAAGGGGATAGTGAAGTGGGGACTGACAGGTGAGCAAATGCACTCTCCCAGAACTACTACTGTCATATTTATCAGTTTCAAAGGTATTCTTCACTCGACCTCTGAATGGATAGGTAAGAGCATCATTTTAGAAGCGGGTCAACCCTTCCCCCCACCCTGGTACTAGGGATTGAACCCGCAGGCATTCTACCTCTGAGTTACACCTGAGACTTATTTATTTATTTATTTATTTATTTATTTATTTATTTATTTATTTATATATTTGCTTGCTTATTTATTCATTTATTTATTTATATTTTTGCAGTCCTGGGGATTGAACCCAGGGTTGTTCTACCTTTGAGAACCAGGGTTGTTCTATCTAGTTACAGGGGCATTCTACCTCCAAGCTACACCCCCAGCCCTATGTTTTATTCTTTATTTTGAAACAGGGTCTCACTAAGTTGCGGAGTGCCTCACTAGGTAGCTGATGCTGGCCGCCAACCTGCAATCCTTCTGTTTCCCTGCGATCCTCCCATCTCAGCTTCCCAAGTACTGGCATAAACTTGATGATAAACTTGCAATAATAGACTTAGTCTGGGACAAATCTATTGCATAATAGACTCAGTTTAGGACAAAATGTCCCTAGATATATTTTTGACAATGATTCAAAACATTGAAATATATACTGTTGAATGCTACGTATCAGTAGTAGTTCTCGGAACTGTTTGGGGCCTACTTGGGAGGAAGTCAGTTTACCCATGGGAATGATCTCCCCTCTGTCCTGCCAGTCTCCACTCTTTCCCCCAGTTCCCAACTCAAACCTTCCATGAGTGAATTCATTGTCTGCAGGCTTTGGGGGCCCACTCATTTGCTATCAATTATCCAAAGAGCCTGAAAAATCTTTTTGTTTTGTTTTTTGTTTGTTTGGTGGTGCTGGGGATTGAACCCAGAGGCATTCTACCCCTGACCTACATCCCTAGCCCTGTTTTATTTCTTTTATTTTGAAACAGGGTCTTGCTAAGTTATAGAGGGCCTCCTTAAGTTGCTGAGGCTGGCCTCAAACCTTCAATCCTCCCATCCCAGCCTCCCAAGTACTGGGATTACAGGCATGCGCTGCCATGCCTGGCTCTGCAAAATTACTTTATGCAGTTTATGACAGAATGAATGTGGATGTCTCCTTGAGTATTTGTGCTTTGATCTCACAGAGCATATGGCCACTATCAAAGAGTTCTCTCGCGCATGGTGTAGCATGAACCTTGATCCCCAGAGCCTGGACACAGTGGGCTTTGCCATCTCCATTTCGGCGAGGTGTCAGGGAGCAGTCAAACTGTTCTTGAAGCTCAGGGGTTCTGTTTCAGGGCTGGTGTTCTTCCCACGCTACTGGCCCACTCCTCTTTAAAAATGAGAGCCAGAGCCAGATGCAGTGAAGCACACCTGTAATTCCAGTGCTTTAGAGGCTGAGACAGGAAGATCACAGGTTCAAGGCCAGCCTAAGCAACTAATCGAGACCCTCAGCACCTTCGTGAGACCTTGTTTCAAAAAAAAAAAAAAATGAAAAGAGTTGGGGGTGTAGCTCAGAGATAGAATGTCCCTGGGTTCAATCTCTAGCACCAATAAATAAATAAATAAATAGCCAAAGAAGGCTATAACCATGACTTCCAGGCAAGCAGACCAGGAAAAGGAGATGTTTTGAGGATTATTTCCAGTCAGATTCTCAAACTCCTAAGTAGAGCAAAATTGACCTTCATTGATATGACCACAGGGTGACCTGGGTGAGTTTCTTCCCTATCCCTAAGACCTGTGCTGATGGGGAGCAGGCGGGGAGAGCACCGTTCGGGATAGAGAGACCCTCACCCCCAAACCCCAAAGTCCCTGCTGCCTTCAGGTCCGGTGAGCACCAGGAGCAGCCTAGCCATCTGTCCTCGCTACCTTTTATGGCCTCTTTCACCGCCGAGTCCACCGGGAGTATGTTCTTCTCCACCAGCTCCAGCGGCCCGGGGCGGAGGGCAATCTTCTCATTGAGATCGTCGGTGAGGCGGGCTCTCTTCAGCTTCATCTGAGCGGTTGGAATGGACCTCTCTGCAGTGGAGGCTGAGAGGGGGAAGCCAAAGGAACGGGTTTTAGAATTTGATGTCTTTGTTGCCTTTCTTTCTTTTTCTTTTTTCTTCTTTTTGGCTCACGGTTGCAAAGCATCATATCACATCATGCTCCACCATCCTAATAATTTTTCAATGCAATCATCCTTACTTCACAGGATTAGCACCGAAGACCAGACACTTCCAAATAAAGGCAAATAGAGGGAAAGAAGCACAGCAAAAAGTGAGAGAAACTTGCTTTGCAAGGATTCGTGAAAAAAAAATAAATAAATAAAACAAATATGCAATTTGGCAATTTCGTAAGCAAGCCAAGCTACGGGATTTGAATAGTGAGTAGCTCTGGCCAGCAGAGCCTGCAGTAAATCCAATCTGCGGCTATAATCAGTGGTAGTGCGATGACTTTTTAAGGGCTTAGAGATGTCAATGCTGTGATGACTGACTGACAGTCAAATGTCTAGTTTGGTTATAAAAGAAAAAAAAACTCCTTTGAAACCGTTACTTAATCAAACAGAGGGATTAAAAAACAAAAAACCCTGAATTTATACAAGGGGCAGTTTCCCATCATTTGGAGGGTAAGAAAGATCACATACAGAGCCCTAAATCCATGCCTATATGGCCAGCACTGAATTTCCTCTTTAGGACTCATTTCTGTGAAAGAGCTTGGAGGATGATCCTGCCAGACAGTGGCTGTAATGGAGAAATGTAAATTAGGATTCTATATCCAAGGCATGGTGGTGCACAGCTGTAATCTGCATACTTGGGAGGCTGAGACAGGAGGATCGCAGGTTTGTGGCCAGCCTTGGCAACTTAGAAAGACTCTCAGCAACTTAGCAAGACTGATTCAAAATAAAAAAAAAATAAAATAGGGCTGGAGATGTAGCTTGGAGGTAGAATGCCCCTGGAGTATAACTAACACACACACACACACACACACAAAACAAACACACAAAAAAAACCCCCAAAATACACACACACAAAACACACAAAAAACCCCAAAAATATTCTATAAGACTTTCCAGCTTCTCTCTCAGCTTTGCAAATTTAGAAGATGTTTGCACACAAGCCTCCCAGCCCCATTATTCTATCATTATCCGCCTACTAATCCAAACCTTGGGTCTGCTGGTTGATCTGGAACTCTCCACACAGGAAAGGTCTAAGTCTGCCTAAATAGGCTGGGAGGTTGCAACAGATCAGACTTATCTAGAAGTTGCATGTGAAACAAAGGGAACATCAGTATCCCAAACCAAAGAATGGGGAGGGGGAGCTAAGCCGAAGTGCTCCCCAAGCTCCCCTTAATGTCATCTCGAGGGTTGTTTGTTAGACTCCCTGGCTCAGAGATTTCTGATCCATCCCGCGTACCAACTGGCCAGCACTAATCGTCAGAAAGTCCTTTCTTCTTCCAATCTCCCCCGGCCCCTACCCAAAAAGGTCTCTCTCCAAGCCTCTCACTTCTCCTTGGGGGTCCAGCTGAAAGCCTCCCTCTTTCTTCCTGTTCTTACAGATCCCCTTTTGCTTTGACTGCATTTAGCAGTTATACGTTCAGGACCTTCATCTTATAGTGCTGCTTCTTAATTTAGGAGGTAAACTCCTGGACTCCTGGGGGGTCATTTTACATCTAGCAGATCTCTGGTGCTCCAGGGAGCTAATTCCTCATTTCTGTTGGGAAGAAGAAAGAATTCCATGAGAGTCGCCAGAGAAATGCGACTGAATCCTGGGGCTGCTACGGTTCACAGCCTGATACTGCAATTCAAGACCGTCATGAGGTTAAAAAAAAAAAAAAAATTTGAATGTGTGTGCTGGGGATCAAACCCAGGGCTTTGCACATGCTAGGCAAGCATTCTACTGTTGAGTTATACTCCCAGCCCTAGAGATAACATTTCTTATGCTTTTTAAAATTTTTTTTGCGGTACTGGGGATTGAACTCAGAGGCATTCTACCTCCGAGCTATACCTCCAGCCCTATTTTTTATTCTTTATTTTGAAACAGGGTCTCACGAAGTTGCAGAGTGCCTCACTCGGTAGCTGAGACTGGCCGCGAACCCAGATCCTCTGGTCTCAGCCTCTCAAATGCTGGGATTACAAGCGTGCGCCACCATGCCCGGTTCTTATGCTTTTTTTTAAAGTTATAGTATTACTATGAAAACCTCAGGAAACCATCTACTTAGAGTTAACTACTTCTCCTTCCTTCTTTCTTTCCTTCCTTTCTTCAGATTGAGCCCAGGGGCATTCTACCTCTGAGCTACACGCCCAGCCCTATTCTATTTTTTATTTTGAAACAGGGTCTCACTAAATTGCTGAAGCTGGCCTTGAACCTGTGATACTCCTGTCTGACTCTCCCAAGTACAGGGATTACTGACATGCACCACTGTGCCTGGCTAGAGTCAACTACTTTCAATACTTGGGTGTCTTTCTCAGATATTTGTATTTATGGTTAGGTCTGTGCATTTTCTTCTCAGAATCTGACTGTAAATGCAGTTTACATATTTTCCCTCCTAGAATTTGGCTATAAGTCTAATTTCATTTTCTGCTCTTTTTGCTAAAGGTCTTGGAAGGCTTTTCCCATTAGGTCATTCTTCTTTGGAACCCTTGCTTGTCAGGGCTATATGGAATCCTATTATACACATGAGCCACCCTGTGTTTGACTAATCCCCGATTATTGGGTGTTTCACCATTTTTTAAAATATGCTTTTATTAGTGCATTAAAGTCTCACATCATGAGTGTTTTATCATTTTTAAGGTTTCACTATCTAAAGTAATCCCATGACAGACATCATTGTAGAGAAGTCTTTGTGTGCCTGGTTATTTTCCTTAAACAAAATACAAGAAATTAATATGACAAGGCCAAAGGGCAGAAGCATTTTCAAGGAATTTGCTACACATTGCCAAATCGCCTCCTAAAAACTTCGGCCGGATTCTACTCCCACCAGAAGCGTGTTGGAAGGCATGCGTTTCCCACGCCCTCGCCACCCAGGGTGTTTATTTTTATTTAACTTGATCATTGAAAAGTGTGTCTCTTGTTTGAAATGGCATCGCTTGGATTATTTGCGCAGCTGTCATTTTGTGTGGACACACAAATGGTGCGATTGTGAAGGAGGCAAGAATGTTATCACCTCCGTCAGGCAGCCCTCGGTGCCCCTTAGCTGCTCCCTCCAGGTCGAAGCCCACCCCTTGAGTTTCTCTCTTCTCTACCAGGAAGACAGTTCTTCATTTCATAATATCCCTCCTGTTCCAGGGTTCGAAAAAGGTCAGTCTTGCAAAGCCAGAATGAACCACAAAGGATGCTGATCAAAGAACCAACGTGTGCTGAGTGTGGTGACACCTGCCCACAGTCCTAGGACCTGGGAGGCTGAGACAGGAGGACTGCAGGTCTGAGGCCAGCCTCAACAATTTGTCGAGACCCTGTTACAAAATAAAAAGTATATAGATCAGAGGTAGAATAGCCCTGGGTTTGATCCCCAAGAACCAAGATTCACAACTTCTGTGATATTTCAGGACCATTCACGCTGCTTAAAGCCGGTGCTACTCAGAGCCGGGCATGACAGCGCATGCCTGTAATCCCAGTACTTGGGAGACAGAGACAGGAGGATTGCAGGTTGGAGGAAAGCCTCAGCAACATAGCAAGACTCTCAGCAACCCAGCAAGACTCTCAACAAGCTAAGCAAGATCCTATTTCAAAAAGTAAAAAGGGCTGCAGGTGTAGCTTGGAGGTAGAACACCCTTAGGTTCAATCTCCAGTACCAAAAACAAACAAACAAAAATCCAGCGTTGAGTCTCGTGAGGATGTCTGCATTCTAGAGAAAGTGTGCTGAGCCTCAGCCTATGATGCCCTTCCCTCTTTGTCTAATTGGTTCACAATCACATTTCATTTCCTCACCTCCCCTTCCCTCTCCCCCGGTGCATTTGTCACCCTCCTCTGTTCATCCACCACCCTGGGCATTTCCTCTCGTTTCCTGCTGGACTGTGAATGCTGGTCCCCACATCTGCCTGCTCTGTTATCCTGTGAGAGTCTTACGCATGGGGCTGCACCCAGAAGGTCTGGCAGATCAGCCAGCCCCCAGGAGACAGCTCTTACAGTATTCGCTCATCGAACACACAGTTCATAGCTAAACTGTCCCAGCTGGAGTGGGATCTCTCTACAGCGGGGCACCAGCGATCTGGGGGGATCCCCATTCCAGGGAAGGCAACTCATGGGACAGCAGTCAAAATCTCTTCTTTCTTACCCAGGTGTCAGAATATGGGGAGGGAGGCAACTACGGGTTCACCCTGTTTTACCTTCCACAACATAATGGCCTCACCTTTGGGTGGAACTGGACCTGCATTGATCGGCACTGATTTTCTGAGATTGTTTTTTTATTCATCAGTTACCTGTGGGGATGGAAACGACTCGAGGGATTCGATCCCATTCCCAAGTGGCAGTGATCTGAATTAATAGTGATTAATTATTGGAAATCTCCACTGTGTTCCATGAGCTTGTGTGACTTTCCCAGTCCTTGGAGTTAGAAACTGTGGCACAGCCCAGATTGAAACCCAAGTTTGGAATCTTCTTAACCGTTTATAGCTTTCCAATCTGGTTTACTATGTGGTTTGGAATGTGTGTGTATGTGCATGCACAAGTACATGTGAAACTGGGGATCAAACCCAGGGACATTTTACCTCGGAGTTACATCCCCATCCTTGTTTTATTTATTTATTTATTTATTTATTTATTTATTTATTTATTTATTTATTTATTTATTTATTTATTACTTTGAAACATGGTCTCAATAAGTTGCTGATGGCCTTGCTAAGTTGCTGAGGCTGTCCTCAAACCTGAGATCCTCCTATCTCAGTCTCCCAAGTACTGGGATTACAGGCGTGCACCACCATGCCTGGCTTGAAACTACTTGTTTAAGAGGGCTTAGCAGCTGCACAGAGACACAGAACTCTGGAAAAAATGGTTCAGCATCCAACGGGCACCTCCTAGTGTGTAATTTTATTCAGTCTTACCTTGTAAAATGTGCATATTAAACAAGTCAGCACGATTGGGTCTGTTTCTGCCCTTGCGCTTCAGGGAATCTTTAGTCTGTAGAACACAAAAACGGAGAAGTACATAGTTTTCACTTAAAAAAAATAAGAAACAAAACTCAATTTCTTTCAAAGTGTAAATATATATATATTTTTTAATGGCAGATGGAAAATGCAAATATCCCTGGTCTCCCATGTTCTGATGGAGAAACGCTTGCAAAGGGCCCTTCTGAGAAAACAAGAAAAAGGGGTAAAAAGTTGGGGTCTGCAGTACTATAAGCTTAAACACTTTCTGGGACCAGGCAGGTTCATGTTTTAAAAAATGTATATATATTAAATATAATTATTACACATATATATATTTTAAAACAGAGTCTTGCTAAGTTGTGGAGTACCTCACTAAGTTGCTGAGACTGGTCTTGAACCTACAATCGTCCTGTCTTAGCCTACCAAGTACTTGGATTCCACCCGTCTGGCTTGAAACTACTTGTGTAAGAGGGCTTAACAACTGCTATTTTATTTTGTATTATATTTATATTACATTTATATATTATATTTATATGTCAAACTTATATAAATATAATATATATTTTTGTATAAATTTATTATATATTTATTATATAAATATAATATAAATGTAATATTTATATGTTACATATATGCCAGGGATTGAACTCAGGAGCATTCTACCTCTGAGCTACACCCCCAGCCCTTTTCATTTTTTATTTGGAAACAGGGTCTTGCTAAATCGCTGAGGGTCTCACTAAGTCGCGGAGGCTGGTCTGGAACCTGTGATCCTCCCGTCTCAGACATGTACCACCATGCTCAGCTAATGAAATATTGACATGGCTGCTTGTAGCATAATCGATCCTGTTCTATTGCCTCCAAAACGGGTCACAAAATTAAGATAAAACACTGCATAAATCCATCTGCTCTAACCTGACAGCAGAGGGTTGTCACAACTTTAGCGTGATTTGTCTGACTTCTCTGTGAGGACATGAGATAATGTACAGCCTGCAGATTCAGCCTTTGGAAGGCATGTGGAGGGACATCATTTCTTGCATCTCACTGTCTTCTAGATGGTGCAGCTGTCTGGCTGAGGGAGGCTGTGGTGGGGCCAGTATAGGATCTACCTCTGGGCTTTTATCTCACTCTGCTGGATTTCCTATTGGACTCCTGAGAAGGACTGGCGAGTCTTTGCAGTTCTGGTAAAAAAGAGAGACAGTCTGCTGTCCTTGTCATTCTCCAGGTAGCAGGAATCGCAGAAACTGCGAAGAGCTGCAGAGTCCTGCTCTTCCTGCCTGCCTACAGGTAAGTTACAAGGCTCAAACTCTCAGGCAAAGAGGCAGACAGCTCCTTGGCCTCCCTTCTCATCCAGAGTGCTGATGGTTGCAAAACAGTATTGCTGCCATTGGCAAATTTAGGTTGCAGAGATTACTGTGCTGTGGAACATGTCAATTTTCCTCTTCAAAGACAACAAAACAAAAACCCAAGAAAACAACAACAACAACAAAAAACCAACAAAATCTCCTCAATTCCCCCGCCCCTCAAAACCAGAGAGGAAAATAGATGCAATTCCTTTTGCCTTTAGTAGCTTCAAATAAGCTCTCCATTCACAGATACTGCCTTATCATTGAATTGGAAAATCTGATTGTTGCCAAGAAAGGACTGTAATATCAGGTCAGGCAGCTTGCAAAGCAATCTTACTTTCCTCTTTTAAAGTCTCTCTCTCTCTCTCTCTCTCTCTCTCTCTCTCTCTCTCTCGTGTGTGTGTGTGTGTGTGTGTGTGTGTGTAAATAGAGATTGAACCCAGAGGCATTTTACCTTTGAGATATACTCCAAGCCCTTTCTATTTTTTTTATTTTTTAATTTTTGAAATAGGGTCTCGCTAGGCTGCTGAGGCTGGCCTCAAATGGCCTCAGCAGGATCCTCCTGTCTCAGCCTCCCAAGTACTGGGATGACAAGCCTGCACCACCACACCCGGCCCCTCTTAAAGTCTTTTTGCTTTCTATTGCATCCTTATTGTGACCTCCCCCAACATCAGGAAGATCAAGGACATTTTGTTTAAAAGCTAAAAGAGGCGGGGGGACAGCAGTTTCAAAGCCAACAGAGCTGATCCCATTCTTACAGTCTTTAGTTTAGAGGAATAAGATTTCACATGGTGTCCAGGCAGGGAACTGGCCAGTTGTTGGATTTTGTTGTAGAGAAGTCTACATGCTTCAGCCCAAGTTCAGCATTCAGAGGGAGCCTAAGTTCAGAAAAGGCAGTTTGCAAAAATTACCTTGTTGCTATCCAGATTTTTTCTTTGCTCATGGAATTCAGTTGGACTTTTCAGTGCTGCAACAGAAAGATAAAGATGTGAGCAGAAGCCGGCCTCGAGCCATCGGTCAGTAACCACAGGGTTTGCTGGTGTGCTTGCTGAGCTGTGCACAGTCCGGGGGGGAAGGGAGGGTGATTGCCATGATTTAGGCCACAAGCAACGAGAGAGCAGAGGCCCAGAAGATACCAGCTGCCTGGAACCACAGGACACAGAGGAAGGTGGAAGTCAGTCCTAAATCAGGAGGAGCAGCAGAGGCAGAATGTGCGACAGAAGAGGAGACAGGGCATTCCAAGTTCCTGGGGAGACAGAGGGGTCTGAAGGAAGACGGGTTTAAGGGAGGAAGCCGAACAAACAGCCACCAACACCCTCTTTGACTTTGCTCTGCCCTTGAGTTCAAAACACTGGGTGTCCCGAATGTGAAGGTATCACTACCGATCTCTTGAACATGGATTGAGAGGGAGGAAGGGGGTGCAGGAGTGGCTAAGGAGGGAAACACAGCAGGTGCTGCACGCACATGTTTGGGTATCACTTTGGATCTCACTATGATGTATAATTATGACAGTGAAAGTAAGTAAGTAAGTAAATAAATAAATAAATAAATAAATAAATAAATGCTTTATGGTGTATGCTGGGTGGACGGTTGTGTTCTGGAGTGGGGAAGGAGCGTAAGATAGGAAGGGACTGTGCTTTGGATAACGATGTGTGTGGTTGGTTGCAATCAAGGGTGTTGAGTGACAAGCAGAGAAGCCTACTTTGAGGACAGGCAGGGGCCTTGGAGACAGAGAAGTCCAACTCCAACCTCGAATAGAATGGGGGAAACTGAGGCTCATGGAAATGGATTGATTTGCTCAGGTCAGGCAGCCTGAGGTCCTGTGATAACCGTAACTGTTTTCAAGGGGTGATATTCTATTACCAACCAGAAGACACAAGCATGGTCAGTCATATGTGACACAGCCACCGTAAGCCACCTGGGCTGGGGAGGGTTCCCGCCTCATCCATCCACAGAAGTCACTCTTTTGTGCCATTCCTTCATGATAACTTGGCCAATTCACTCTTTCTTTCTCTTTTTGTTTCTCTCCTTCCTTCCTTCCTTCCTTCCTTCCTTCCTTCCTTCCTTCCTCCCTCCCTCCCTCCCTCCCTCCCTCCCTCCCTCTCTCCCTCCCTTCCTTTTTTCTTTCTTTCTATCTTTCTCTTTTTTTCATAGTACTAGGAATTAAACCCAGGGGCATTTTACCTCCAAGCTACACTCCCCAGTCCTATTTTATTTTTTATCTTGAAACAGGACCTCACTAAGTTGCTGAGGGCCTCGCAAAGTTGCTGAGACTAGCCTCAAACCTGCACTCCTCCTGTCTCAGCCTCCCAAGTACTGGGATTACAGGTGTGTGCCACCATGCCTGGCTTCAATAAACTCTTGATATCACTGAGACGTAGAATATCCATCAGGAAGAGTCTACATTTTGTACTGGCTTTTCTGGTCCCCTGGAATGCTGAATCGGGAGCCACAAAAAATGACTATTTATAATGAATGATGAGACTAATCACAAGTTAAAGAACTGCATTAATGTGATCACATCTTAAATCTGGGCAAACCGATGAATCACATGATCCAGAGTTCTACGATTACTCTAACAGATGTCTACTCTTAAGCTTCAGGCAATGAGGTATTCTTCCAACTCTTGACAGGCATAAAAATTCGATTTCAGGCCAGATCAGCACCTGGGTCTCCGTGTGTGTGTGTGTGTGTGTGTGTGTGTGTGTGTGTGTGTCTGTGTGTGTGTACACATCTCCTTTATTTAGGACCATGCTAACTCTGGACGATTTCAGCAAAACTTGCTGAACACCAAGCAGATGGCGGTCTTAATCATGGTGGTCACCCTAAGAGGGGTTGAGCTTATTATCCTCAATTCCAAACACTGCTTAGGAAGTTAATAAGGCACGTTCTCTATCCATCTATCCATCCCCCTGCCTCATCCCAGTATTGACAAGGTTGACCAGAAGCACAAGCAAAATCCTCCCACCTGGCAGGGCTGACTCTCGCCCAATATAGCTGACAGGCAGTTCTCACTTCAATCAGTGAGTAAGAAAAAAACAAACAAATAAAAAGCAAAAAACCAAAAACCTCGAATATTATGCTTGACTATTGCTTTTCCCATTGATCTGGAAATTGATGTTCCAGCTTCTTTTTTTTTTTTTTTTTTTTCAGTACTGGGGATTGAACTCAGGGGCGTTCTACCTCTGAGCTATGCCCCCAGCCCTATTTTTTATTCTTTAGTTTGAAACAGGGTCTCACTAAGTTGTGGAGTGCCTCACTAAGCAGCTGAGGCTGGCAGCGAACCTGAATCCTCCAGTCTCAGCTCCCAAATGCTGGGATTACAAGCGTGCGCCACCACGCCCGGCTTCTTCTTAGTGGTGCTTATTAATTGTTCTAAGAAACACTGCGTTTCCTGTGTCTTAGCTCTGTGGATCTGCAGTTCATCACTTCTTGGTAGTCCTAACTCCCCTGTGTAATGATTCACATGGGCCAGTTCTCTGATGCCAGGACACAGAGGCCTTCTAGAACCCTCTACCATAGGTTGCAAAGCTGTGTCTATTTCCCGAGGTCTTGGGAAGAATACCAAAGAGGTCCACACACTGCTTTTATCAAATGCTCTTCTCCTCAGGGCCTGCGCAGGGTTAAGCCCTTAAGCTCATTATGTGTGGGGGACACGGGCTTGAGGTCCCAGCATGGAAAACTCCCCTACAATGGCCCTGAGGTTGAGGTTTGCCTTCTCTGCGACTCCAGAGAATGTGGGTTTGAGCCATCTCCCCTGGGGGCCTACAAAATTCATAAGAGTCTTCACCCCCCCACACACACACATTGATTTTTTTTTTTTTTTTAAATACACAAAGGGCCACTTCTGCTGCTAGCCTTGGGAGTATCAAATAGCAAAGTTTTGTATTTAAAGGACATTGACATTTAAGATCGAAAAGGAATTTGGGCTTCTAAATTAAAAAAATAAGTCCGTGTGATTTCGAATTAAAATACGGTTATAAATCCCGTCAGGCACACATCTAACTCATCCCCCCGCCCCCCGGAGGAAAGATGAATCGCTCCTCACTGGGGAATTCTCGTTCTCCCCTCACACTTGAGCTGCGAGCTAGTCCTATTTCTGTCCCCACAGCTCCAGCTAATTTGGGTCAGCTGTGGGTATAAACATTTGCTTACTTAGAGCTCAGAAAAAGATCCCGAGATAAGGACAGGCCTCCTGTGGTCCTCTTAGCTGCACTCTGACCTCAGGCCTCCAACTGGGCCCAGATGAGGAGAAAAATAGGCCCCCAAGAGCTGGCTGAAGGCAGAGGCTTGGCTCTCGTGCCCAGGGCCGAGGGCTGGAGTGGGCGGCGGTGCTGGTACCCACGAGAGGGCTGGGGACTCTTCACCACCAGGCTCAGAGAGAACTCAGCTCCATCAGGACTAAGGACAAGGACCAAGAGGCAGAACCAAAGAGCCAGGGACCTGGGGCAGCAACCAGAGACATGTTTCCCAAGGCCAGCATCTGGAGATTGAACCCAGGGGTGTTCTACCTCTGAGCTAGACCCCCAGCCATCTCTCTGTTTTGTTTGGAATCAGGGTCTCACTAAGTTGCTGAGGATCTCTGTAAGTTGCTGGGGCTGGCCTTGAACCTAGATGATCCTCTTGTCTCAGCCTCCAAAGTACCATCACACCGAGCAAGATCTGTATTTGAATAAGCCCTCCAGGTGATGTGTGTGTGTGTGTGTGTGTGTGTGTGTGTGTGGTACTGGGGATTGAACCCAGGGGCATTCTACCTCCAAGCTACACCTCCAACCCTATATTTTTATTCTTTATTTTGAAACAGGGTCTCACTAAGTTGCGGAGGGAGGGCCTCACTAAGTAGCTGAGGCTGGCCGAGGACCTGCGATCCTCCTGTCTCAGCCTCCCAAGTACTGGGATTACAAGTGTGTGCCACCACACCTGGCTTCCTCTGGCTGATTTTAATGCACAAGTTTAAGAACCACTGCAATAGAGTTTATGAGGCCAGTAGGTCCTGATCGAGGGCCCTTGGTAATGATGAGTTTGAAAGGGACCAATGGATTCCAGGCTGGTTTTCAGTACTTATAATTTAAAATAATAATAATAACAACAATAATAGTAATATATATGTATATATATATTTAATCTTATTGGTGCATTGTAATTATGTATCACAGCAAGGTTCAATGTGATATGAGCATACATGCACATAGCATTTGGTCTATTTCCCTCAGGATCTCACTTCCTCCCCACCCGCACCCCTACCTACATGCTACGAGACTGGTAATAACACCTTCATATATGGACTTAGCATTATTTGAACAGTTTCCCTCATTAGTTCTACTTTTCTTCCTCTCCCAAACCCCTCCCACTATTCTGCTGGTCTCTCTCCTTATCGATCTGAAGTTCCTTTGTTTTCTATTTTCTCTCTAGCTTCCACATCTGAGAGAAAACATCCGACCCTTGACCTTCTGAGACTTGCTGATCTCACTTGGCATAATAGTTTCAGTATTTCGGAAAAACAACAACAACAAAATGAAGAAAAATTGGTGTGTCTGTGTGGAGAGAGGATGTTTAGGCTAATGAAACTGTCCTTTTTTTTTCCATTGGTGCTGCCTGGGATCGTAGCAGTGTAGGTTGGAAATGGTGGTTCTTGCTGGGCACGGTGGTACCCACTTGTAATCCCAGTATGGGGAGGCTAAGACAGGAGGATGGCGGGTTCTAGGCCAGCCCCAGAAACTTAGTGAAACCCTGTTTCAAAATTTAAAAAGAAAAGTTTTTAAAGGGCTGGGAGTGTAGCTCAAAGATAGAATGTCCCTATGTTCAATCCCCAGCACTAAAAAAACAAAAACAAACAAACAAACAAAAAAAGCCTGGTGGTGCATCCCTGTAATCCCAGTACTTGGGAGGCTGAGACAGGAGGATCACAGATTCAAGATCAGCCTCAACAACTTATCGAGACCTTGACTGAAAACAAAAAATAAAAAAGGTTAGGGGTATGACTCTGAGGCAGAATGCCCCTGGTTTCTACCCCCAGTACCACACGTACTCATATAAAAAAATTAAAAAAAGGAAGAAAAAATGGTTATTCTCATTCAAAAGCATTAGTTTGGTGGAAAAAAGAAAAAACAGACCAAATAATGCTATGTGCATACATGAGCGTATCACACTGTGAATCTCACTGCTACGTATGGGGTCGAGGGCCAGGGAGGGAAACACCAAATGGTCTCGTGTGCATGTAGGAATGTGCCACTTTGATGTCTAATTACAGCACACCCCCTAAGAAAAGCATTGGTCCACATGGCATTAATTAATTAAAAACAAGGGAGGGATCTGATGATGGAAACTATTCAAATAATCCTTTGCTCATGCATGAAGTTATTCATCTTGATGTAAAAATTATCTATTGGGGAAGGGGGGAGCAGAGGTGGGGACTGGAGGGAAACACAACGAATGCTGTGTGCATGTATGTAGTTGTCACGGGGAACCTCCTAGGATGTTTAATTCCAATGCACCAATAATATATATGTGGGTTTTGAGGGGGAAGACAAGCTACTTCAGATACCATACCTATGGCAGTGATGGCTATAATTAAAGAAGGCCTGGGTGACAAAGTTTACTTATTTGAGCTCTGTCCCTGTGTTCTCACCTGTGTTTGGTATAATCTTGAACTAGTCTGCTAGGCTTCCTCTGCTCTCAGTTCCCCACTTATAAAATGGACTTCAGAATGCTCACTCTCTCTCTGTGTCACTTTTCAAGACAGACTGGCTCGTGTGTGCTTTCTTTTGAGCAATCAGGATACATGCTACTACGTATAAGTGATAACAACTTTGGAAATTATATTCTCTTTTTAGATGGGTAATCAATAGTTTGTTCAATACCAAAATTCCAGTCTCAGGGGTTTGAAAACAGTGCTTTTTTTTTTTTTCCAGCGTAATACCTCAGATGTGGCTTGCGCACTTGTAGAATTGATGCGACCCATGTGCATACTTTGGAATTTCTCCGAAAAAGGACACAAAGACAAATTCAGAGTGTGTCTATAATTACTGGTTTTCTAGTTTCTAAGGAACAGGGAACTAGAAAATTGAGGGAAAGACGGTGGAGGGAGAAAAAAGGAAGTTAGCATTGTTGGCCCAAATGGACTTGGCATGAAAATCCAAATCCAAAGGGCACCTTTTCCTACCGCTGGAGTTGAGATGTTAGAAAGAAGGGAGGAGGCAGACAGATTAATTCCCTTGTGCCGTGTTCTGCTCAGACAGCCAACAGTGTGGGAGGGTGCTGTAGGGAGAAGCCAAGTCAAACGAACGCACTGAAAAATGAAAGAGAGACTTTGTCCAGGCAACTTCTCAAAACTATGGTGAAGCTGCGTGGGGCGTGGGTGCCGGGATCCCCTGCCCATTCTTCTTGCTATCAGGAGTATCACAGAATTCAGGGATTTACCAGGGCTTTGTAGTAAGTGTGTGGCTGCTGTAGCTTGGATTAGTCTGCAAAAAAAACAAAAATAAAGGCAGCACCATTCATAGACAGCTCATCGTATCTTGAAATTCATTTACATCGACCAGATCATGGAATTAAGCTGCCCAGACGTTGTTTTCTGGCCAGCAGCCGCTTTTCCTGAGTCGCTGTGGACACGTAGCAGCCTCTCTGGGCTGTATACCCTTGAAAATCCAGTCTAATTCTCTACTCTCATCCTGTGTATTCCAGAAGGAGGAGGTACACTTTCCCTCCTGTCTCCCCTAGGTTGAAACCCATTAGGCTCTCTTTAGCAGCAGAGAAGGAAGAAAAATGTAATTATTTTCCTTCAAACTCCCCAATACCCACTGTCATGGAGGGGCATACAGTTGTCTGAAGTCACTAATGAGGACAATTAAACAGGAATGATTTGAGGCCCCTTTCTGGACTATAAGCCCTTGACACAGACAATGTTTCTTGTTCCTCTGTGTGCCTGTGTTACCTGGAGCCTTCTTTATAGTAGATGATTAATAAATATCTGCTGGCCATTTTACTGAGTCTCACCCACATTAGCAGATCATCCATCTATGCTCAGAATTTGGAAGTGGTTGGAATAAAAGGCTGTCTTTTGTGATTCTACACAGGAGGGTGATGCCCAGGGAAAAGAATTATAGGGAAAGAAATACACGTGAAAAACAATTAACAGACCCAAGCTCCCAGACGTCTAGAAGAGGAGGAGGCTGTGATAAAATACCCAGCCATGATATCCTCTTTGCAGCCTTCAGTTTGATCCCAGTTATGGTGGCAAAGTAGGCCATTTGAAATCTCCAGTTGAGATTCAGAAGTGTGGTTTTGGAGATAAATGCAAACAACAAATCCTTAAAGTCATGGTTTTAAGTTTGCTTTCAGAAGACTTTTTACCAAGGTATCATGCTTATTTTAAAAATGTGATATTTTTTTTCACAACTGATATTATAGATGTAAAAGCAATCTTGGGGTACGGCTGGGCCCTCTGCTCTTGACGCATGCATCTTATTCTCCCTGATCAAAGTTGTTCTAGGGGTTCTAGACTGGCCTCAGGACCCCACTCTTCTTGATTTTTAGTCAAGAGATGATTCCTTTAAATTCCTTTAAAGTATCTGAAGAGGGAAAATTCTAAACTCATGAGTCACACAAATAAAAACAGACTGAACGCTTAAAAGAAGCGATGAAGGAATTGTAAAAACAATTTTTTTTTTTTTTTTTTGCTGGTGGCTGTTGTCTTTGTTTTTTTGTGGTACTGGGGATTGAACCCAGAGGTATTCTACCTTTGAGCTACACCTCCAGTCCTATTTTATTTTATTTTTTATTTTGAAATAGGATCTCACTATGTTGCAGAGGGCCTCACTAAGGTGATAAGGCTGGCCACCAACCTTTGATCCTCCTGTCTCAGCCTCCCAAGTACTGGGATTAAGGCATGAGCCATTGTGCCTAGCTTTGACTGTTTGTTACACAGCAGTAACCTTAAAATCTGCAGGAGGCATGACCAGGAGGAGACCAGGAGGAGGAAGCAATCCTGTTGGACCAGTTGTGCTGATCAGTTGGAAAGAGCATGTTTCAGGTCATGGTAGTTCAGTGGGAGAGAAACTTTATAATTTAATCAACATATTGGGGTGCAATTGAAATGAGAGCTGCCATAGAGCTAAATTAGTGGTGTTTTTCATTCAGTATTGGTCACAGTGAAATATAGATGATCATACAGAATCTAAAGCCATTTCATTAAAATCCTTGGTTTATCCTTTGCATTTTTGTGCATTTTTATTTTCTAATTTGTCAAGTTCCAATTGAATTTTTTTCTTGGTCACAAAAAAATGTAAATAAGTGCTTTTAAAGGTCAAATGATTCCTTTTGAACATGTGAGAAAGGGTTCTGACCTCGGGTCTGCCACATGGGAAGGGACTGCATTTTCTCTCTCTCTCTCTCTGTCTCTCTCTGTCTCTCTCTCTCTCTCTCTCTTGCAATGGACAAGCTCTGAAGACTTACCACAAGGCAAAATGCAACATTAATTCTGCCAAAGGATGGCAGGTGTTCCTGCTGACCAGCTAAAAATAGCATCACTATATGATAATAACCTAAGAATAATTCATCTGCTTCTATGTCAGTTTTGAATTTAGGCAACTTATAATAGGTTGAAAATTTCACAATTATTGCACATTTCATAGATCAAGTGAAAAAATTTTTAATAAATAACCTTAATTTTTAATAAATAATTTTAATTTTAACAAATAATCTTTTAAATAAACAATCTTTTGCATTCTCCCTCCTTTTCTCTTCCCTTCTGTTTCCAAAAATCCAAAGAATAAGGAAATCAAACAGTCCTCAGGGAGTCTATGTTGAATTATGCTTGTGTGTGTTTCTGATCATCTTTTCCCCTGCCATCTTGGACCTCTCTAAAGGACCATCTTGCTTGTGATCCTTGTCCTTCTAGTGCCTGCCTGGCTCAGGATCCTGTACATAGTTTGGTTTGCAATAAAATTTGTGGAATTAGATTGAATAGATAAGGTCCTGAGAGTTTGGCTCCTTTTCCTTTCTTCCGAATATTACGCGCACACATGAACCCTGAGCTACCTGGGGGAGCACACTTCTCTGCTCTGCATGTAAATTGCATGTTTAATCTCCAATTGGATTGAAAAAGCTAACCAGCAGCAGGGGAAGAGACTCCTCTTGATTCCAGCTTTCTGCGCAGAACGAAGTGGAAAAGTTCAGCCAGGCAGGGCCCACCGCGTGTGTTTGCAGAGGACGCCACAGCAGACTCTGCACCTGTGGCAAACCTGGTTGACAGGTGCCGGCCAGAGACTATAGAAAACCCCCTCTAGAAACTACCTCCATGTTGCGATGGACTACAAATGCAAGATTTATTAAGCAGCATTTTTTTAGTATCTACACTATTTGATTGTGCAAATCCTGGAGAGCAGAATATCATGTCTCCATTGGACTCTATGGCACAAACAGATGCTTCATTTATACAACCCACACGAGCAGTGTTATTTAAAAATGTATTCTAGGGTTTATTCCTGTCTTTACTGGATTGCCAGATTTAACCACATGCACCTCAAAAACAAAATGAACAAACAAAATTAAACAATGTTTATTCTCATCCAAATGGCAGCTGCAGAGCTTAGGCTCAGAGTTTTCAAGCGCATGGGTTGAACTTTGAATCAATTGTGAGCAACTTGGGCTGACTGTCTGCTCTATCTGCTTCACTTGGCTTTCCAGAATTAAGGAGAAAGAGACATCAACTTTGGAGAGGGCAGTGAGGGTACAGATTGTCCGCTTTGAGTGAAACCCTATTTATCTGACCAATTGTTTGCAGATCTCAGGTTTCCCCTTGTCTTTAGCACCTCCACAGGAACGCTGACTCAGATGAAAGAGACCACTAGCTCCTCCTCAGGTCCCTCACCAGCTTTGTAAATGCTATTGAGATAGTCTGGAACCACAGAGGAGCTATTCCTAACAAACTGCTACAAAAGTCCTTCTGCTATACCAGCACCTACTGCTTACTGTTTGAAGAGCTCAGCTATTCACAAGGAGTTAGTTGGAATTACAAAAGACAAGACTCGAAAAAATTCTCTGTGCTGTTCTAGCTCTGAAGCACAAAATAAACTTAAAATTTATAGACCAGGGGTGATAGGGTTCCGGTATCACTGACCACAGGACAATCTGTCTAAGGCAACCTTGCGCATACTGAACACACAACTTGTGTATACTGAAAGGCATACTCATGCACACTAAATGCGCAACTTGTGTATACTAAAGGCAAACTTGTGCATACGAAATGCAGCGATAACAGCCATGGCAGTATCCTACAGGGATCTGAGTTTCAGCAAGTGTCATTATGAATCCCAGTTTTTAAGTTTTACTGGGGAGGATGTTAGTATGACCTGGAGCAGGTTAAAATGTGATTTCGTTCCTCTAGGGGCACCCTTTCCCCTCTTTCTATAGATACCCAAGAATCAACTTTAATCGCTATGGTGGAAGAAAATTTCAAGTATATCTTCTAAAAGATAAGAGAATCCTTCTTCTCTGATCTGGACGATGTTCACCTGTGCTAGAATGGCATTACCACTCCTTCTTCCAGAAAGGAAACAAATTGACAATATCCAATTAACCGTGGACACAAACACCCCAAACAGAACTGAAACCAAGAAGGTGAGAAAAAAAATGATTATGTGGTTGATACTTCTGGAAAAAATAGTGATTATATCCAATTCTAAAAGTTAAGAGAAAGGATGCTCATAGTGAGTTGTGTTTCCTCTAAGAACAAACTCACTACCCTGGAATTTTCGGCCCGATCTGTCTGGTCGAAGGGCAGCACCTTGCAGGTGAGTGGCAGTGGGGGCAGAGTATCCAAAAGCCTGGACTTCTACAGACACAGATTCTCTAAGGATCTTGGAAGGTCAGTACATTGGCTTCCACTAAATGACCTCTAGGTACTTTCCATTCCCAGATGGCAAGGTCCCACGTAGAATATGAGTAAGAGCCGCAGGTACTCACGTGGTATTAGGCCTTGGTTAGCCAATTGCTCCTGGGTCCTTCTCTGTTGAAGTCGTAACTGCAAAACTTAGAAAAGGAAGCATTACTTTGTGAGTTGGGCTAAACATGATTCCAATCATTCACTTATATATTTTCATCTTGCTTCCCTAGCTCTTCTCATTTTCTTTCTAGAACAGTTCTGAAAATTATCGTGAAGTATGTTGTCATTTCTGTTATAGACACAGGGAAAGAAGAATGAGAGAAGCGGAGGTGTTGCAGAGTTTGGCAGGAAGTCCATAATAAACTGGGATTAGAATATTAATCTCTTTGATTTTAGTGGGAACTCTTGCAGTTTTCCTCCATTTAATATGATGTTGGCTGTGGGCCTATTGTATATTGCCTTTAGGATGTTGAGGTGTGTTCCTTCTATTCCGATTCTCTGCAGTGCTTTTAGCATGAATGGGTGTTGGATTTTATCAAATGCTTTTTCAGCAACTATTGAAATGATTATGTGATTTTTGTCTTTGTTTATGTGAATTACATGGATTTTTTTTTCCGTATGTTGAACCAGCCTTGCATCCCTGGGATGAACCTGACTTGGTCATGGTGTATAATTTTCTTGATGTGGTTTTGAATGTGTATTGCTAGGTGAATACTATTTTCACAGTGCCATGATCCCCACTCCCTCTCCTAAACTGTGTGAGTGGTGAATGCCATCAAAGTTGGCTTGGATAGCAGCCTATAATTTCAAAAGGGGAGATGGAGGAGTGCAGAAAGCTTAGGCTTTGAATTCCTTTTTGAGTTCGAGTCCCATCTGTATCCACTTAATGGGTGTGCAACCCTTGCATACTGCTTAACCTCTTTGACCATCAATTTCTTGTAAAAGGGAACCATGCCTGCCTTGCAGTTTTGCTATAGTGTTTGATAAGACAGATGTAGGCACATTGCTTAGCAGAGTACCTGGCACATATAAAGTCACCAATAAATGAGAAAATTACAAGAATCTGGAATTCTTTGGGGGAAATTCAAAGAAGGCATTATTATGCTTTGCTTATAAATAATAAAAACCTTATCCAAACTCTATAGTATATATTCCACAGCACAAATAAACTATATATATCATACACATATAAATAGTAAACATTCAATAGTATCAAGTCATTAAATTATGAGTGTAGTGTTTCCAATTTCTCCTCTTTTTCACCTAAACGTATTCCCTTCCCCCCAAACACATTTTATCTTTGGACATTCCACTTCCCCCACATGGATATTCTGTTTTCTCAGGGAGATCCTGAGTTTGCCATTTTGGTTCCTGGGTTTAAGAGGCTCAGAATGTGGATATAAGGAGCAAAAGTTTACAAGAGGGGGATTAGCTTAGTCAGCCTATGGTGAAAAAGGAGAACAAGAACTACTTTTATAAAGGGGAAATTTGGCCGGGTATGGTGGTTCATGCCTGTAAGTCACAGTACTTAGGAGGCTGAGACAGGAGAATTGCAGGTTCAAGGCCAGCCTCAGCAACTTAGTAAGCCCTTTAGCAATTTAGTGAGATCCTGTTTCAAAATAAAAAATAAAAAGGGCTGAGGATGTAGCTCAGAGGCAGAATGTCCCTGGGCTCAAGACTCAGTACCAAAAAAAAAAAAAAAAAAAAAGCGAAATTGTAATAGGGCAAAGAAGAAAAAGTATGAGTTTCAAGTTTATTTAGTATTTCAGAGTGAGACTTCAAAGCAAATTCAGTCATAGGAAACAATGAAAGTGAGGGTTATGGAGAAAGACAATTTTTAAAAATGTGTTATGTGCTTCGAATTGGATTCTTATCAACCTTCTTTTGGGAGAGGCTGATATTGTTCAAATTGCTTTTAATTCATTCTGGCTGCCAGACTAAGACTCCATGTTAGGACAGGACCACAGAGAGGACTGAATTATTTTAACTTGTAGATAAATGGAAATGATAGGAGAGCTTTGTTGTGTAAGCTCAGGTTTAGATCAATCCTCTCACAAATAAAAACTCTGAATAAATACTCCCTGAGGATTCCGAATAGTAAACAAAATCAGGCAGATTGCAGAGGGAACCAAGACTTGGAGAAATGACTTGAGTGAGGAATGAGTTTCCCATTTGGGGGTAGGGGGT
>PVLC010014852.1:0-38466 GCA_004027655.1 Graphiurus murinus
TTTTTTTTTTTTTTTTGCGGTACTGGGGATTGAACTCAGAGGCATCCTACCTCCAAGCTATGCCCCCAGCCCTATTTTTTATTCTTTATTTTGAAACAGGGTCTCACTAAGTTGCGGAGTGCCTCACTAGGTAGCTGAGGCTGGCCACGAACCCAGATCCTCCGGTCTCAGCCTCCCGAATGCTGGGATTACAAGCATGCGCCACCACGCCCGGCTCCTTGAGACTCTTAATTAGATAAAAGCTGGACACTTTTTATTTACAGATACAATTCTTATAAAAGTATTCTTTAGTATTTTTCATTATATTTATAAGTACTATACTTATCCAAATTTCCATTTTACAGTGGTTGGTATCAAGACTCTAATGAACTATGTCCTGGACAACTCGATCAATATGGAGAGTAAAGGGATTCATGGAGAACTCTACTTACACGACTGGTGGCTCATGTGGAATTCAGTCTTGTATGTGCTTTATCTTTCTAAGGACAATGGTTTTAAACCAATGTTAAAACCAGCAGAAGAGGGGAGTCACAAACTATGGAATTCTCAATAACTAAATGTATGTACATGGAAATAATGTTTCAAAACTGAAGTCAGAAGCAGCTGCTGAGAAAAAATGTTTCTTAAAAAGAGTCACAGAAACAACAGTCATATTATTTCAGATTAGCACACACCAGTGTGTGCATTAACAATGAGACATTTGTATGCTTACAGTGGTTTGGGACAAAAGTTAAAAGACATAAGGCACATAAGCACAGAAAATATAAAGAATCTTTCTAGTTCTTGCAGGTGGTACATATGACTTAATAGTAAAAATCTGCGTTCTATTCACAGAATCTATTCTAATATCTGATTCTATGTTTCTTAAAGTTTTGCTTGATTTTTAATTGACATAATATTTGTATGAATTTATGGGATTCAAAATAGCTAAGAGAGGATTTAGAATGCTCACCACAAAGAATGATAAATGTTTGAGGTGATGATTTTGTAATTTTAAAAGCAAATCTAAACCTTGAATCTCAGGCCACAGAATCCCCCATTCACAAAGAAAGTACAAAAATAAGACACGTTGTTGCTTTCCTTTGTTTATTTCACAAATGTTCCACATTCTAACACAAGATTAGGAAAGGGGTCAGTGGAGATGGTTGGCAATCAATGAAAAACTAGTCATCATCCAGGCAGATTGTTCATGACCCTAGAATTGAACAAAGACATAGAAGCAAATTATTAATTACTCATAATTTCTAGATTGGAAATGTGAATGGAATAAGGGAAAGAGGGAAGTAATCAAAACTATATGAGAATAAATATTTAAGTAGAATAAGATATTCTTAAATATTTCATTTGGAAAGAAGATAACTGATGATAGTATAAGTAGAACAGTTCTTCAATTTTTTTATATCTATTTTATACTTGTACCCTTTTCATGACAATAATTATTTGTCTAGCTCCCTGGACTAATATAAAGCTAATACTCACACTTGTATTTACCACTAGACTTAGGTATTAAAAAAAATCTTAATTACCTAAAATTTTAAGTAAAACTATACATTATAGTCAACTAAAGGCTTTGTGGAAATAACTTAGAAATATCATACGTTAAATAGTACATTATTAAAATGAACTTTTACATTAATTTTTAAGATTACTTATAGTAACTTTTTCTTTAATGATAGTGATGATTACTCTGTAATTAATTGGGGAAAAACACACTGTTCATCTTTAAAATGTGAAAAAGAACAAGCTTCTTATCTCATATAAGTTGGTGGAAATTTCTAAATTTGTAAATCAATCACTTTTATTACTAGAGTATATGTTTGGCCCTACTCAAACCCTGAAGCTACAAACAGTATATTTACATTTTAAAATTTTTTAGATATTTAGAAGAATAAAATAATCTACTACTAAAATGGATTATAATATTTTAATATTTTATAATATTATAATATTTTAAGTAGCAATTATTTCTAGCCAGGGTTAGGATAGACTTTTTAATTCACACTGCTAACTAACTCTCAAATATTTGGCTTGTTTTAACATGGATTATGTTTATTCATAAGATTTCAAGTTAACAGTATTCAAATCAGAACTAATTTTTAAAATGTGTATCTACAATTACAATTTTCTTTCTCTTCCTTTTAAAAGTTATTTCCTTTCTTTTCATTTTTTATTACTAATTATTTAAGTATTATTTCCTGTTTTTATTTGGTATTAGTCCAGTGTCCCTAAAGAAACTCTCTGTGCAGTTGATTCAAATCAAAGCCAAAAATTTCATCTGGGTTGTGACCTCCATTAAGCAGCTCTTCCATAAAGCTACAGTTCAGAGCAATGCCAAACCATGCCCCATCCCTGCAAATGCTGTTCACAGACAAAAGCTGTAAGATGCCACATGACTTAGCAGGAGAAACATGCTAAGCTAAGGGGCCTTTGATTTGATTCTAACTTTACTGAGTACTTCAAATTTCCATTTCAGCCATGTTATTATTCACTCATCCTGCATGAATTAGCTTATTTTGATGGTATGTGCATGGTGCAAAGGAGGTATGTTTCCTTCCTTTTTTGTCTTTTTACCTTGTCCAGAACTCTCTGACCTTCAGCATTTTTTTAGTCCTGGATGTCCTCTCTTAGCTCTTTCGCTTCTGCAGTGTATTGAGTGAGTGTGATATGAGCAAGAAGCTGTTGTGTATGTTTACTATCACATTAAAAAAAAAAAAAATAACCTCACTTCTACTTGCATGCAGGTCAGGAAGTGCGAGGAGGTATCCCCTCATTCATTTTTCCCTTGGAAGTAGTTCGCTGTTGACTCTGTTGTGAGGTCTCAGGCAGGACCCGAGAGGGAAAGCCAGCTGTGATCAAGTGGAGAGGTCTAGCCTTGAGCACAGAAGTGCAAGTTTGCCACCCCAGAAACATCTGCAAAGTCCAGCAAATGAGCAACTATGCTTCTCTGAAAATCAGAAAATGACTTTGAGTTATTTATATGCCAATTTCAACTTATCTCTGGCTTGACCTAAGAATATTAAATGTATAAAATTAAATTTCAATGGCTTTTAAAATCAGAAACCCGCAATGGAATGAGTCCTCACTTGGGCAGAGGTTAAATGACTTTTGTCTAAACCAGAGCAGAAAAAAGAAAAAAAAAAAAAGGTTGATAATTGGTGATAACCAGCCAGAGTTCAGCTATCTGCAGTCAGCAGTGTTCTGAATTTGGGTTTCAGGTTACTATAGACAGAAAAAAAAAAAAAAAAAAGAAAAAAAGCTTATTCAGTCAAAAGAACCATTTACTGGTCAAAACCAATTTTAGAGCATTTCAAAGAAACATGCACATATCCTTTTTTTGTGTGTGTATGGTGCTGGGAATTGAAGCCAGGGATGTTCTACCTCCAAGTTATATCCCAGCCCTATTTTATTTTGAAAGAGGAACTCATTAAGTTCCTGAGGGTCTCGCTAAATTACTGAGGCTGATCTTGAATCTCTCTCAGCATCCCATGTCTGGCAACATACACATATTCTAAAAACTAGTTATGGTTAGATACTTTATTCAGTAAGATTGAAGACTTTTTCAAGTTTATTATTTTTTTTCTCGTTAGGTTCAAACAGGGAGAAATACTATTGTTTCAGTTTCAGAAATAAAGACTTACCTACTTTTCCCCCCATGGTAAGACTTAAGAAATCATCCAAATATTCTGATTATATTTAATGGTTAGAAACATTTTCCACTCCATGTCTGTCTGATTGATCTTAAACCACTGTATTGCCTAATACTTGGAAGCCTAGCTAAAGAATAATCACTGTAGTAATTTTTTAAAATTATATTTTCTAATTGTATTCACAAAACAGAGAAAGGTCTTTTTTATAAAGAAGAATATGTAAATTTTGAAGTATGCTTTTATAAATTTGCTCACATGTATACAGCAAGTATTCTTCATCAATAGCACATGTACAGATACAACAGCTCACAAATGTGTCTGATTATTGGGCCATCAATTTCACTCATACCAAATAAAGTAGTTTGACTTTATTATTTACATGATTCTTAAAATATGCAGTCCATTGACCACACAAATAAACATGTGCTTTTGGATCAGTATAAAGCCTGGTGTTTATGAACAAGGTTCTTTGTATTTTTAACAATATCTGGCACATTTAAGCAAAACTCTTTACTGAAACATGGAGCCTGGGTAATTGTGCGCTTCATGATTTGAGCTAGGCGGGGGCCCCAACCTCTGTGCTTCAGGCAGACAAGAATACAAAAATCTGTTATTGCTGTTTGACATTTTCTTTGCATGATTAGGTCAGTTGGTAAATCTCCACTTCATAGTTCTTAGAAGCCCTGCTTTCCCGTTAGGAAGCAATGTGGTTGTGATTACAGCGTTACTGAAACCCAGGCCTAGTACCTGTGTTCTGCTAGCAGTTCTGCCTATGATTCCAATATTAACATGGACATCTTGGTGATCCTACTTCTCTCTTCTTCACCTGCAATGGATGGGGAGATTGAGATTCCTGGGGGTGTGGCAAGGGAAAGGAAGGCAGGGTAAGCATCTTCCACATTTCAATTATGGTATAATATTTTTAAATTGGAGAGGAAAATCATAATGAATATAGTTAAAAAATTTTTTTTCTCCACATAGAACTGTGGTGCATCTGTTTTGTGCTTTGATTCTGGCTCTTACCAGCAAGAGACAATATGATTATTTTGCAAAGGAACATTGCCAAAGTCTTCTACGTGTGACACAAAAAGTCCCAATTCTACCTAATACGGGCTTCGTGGCACATCTTTGCTCTTTCTTCTTCTGAAATTGTTGGTTTGTAACTCATCTTTCTCTTATCATTCTTATTCCTCTATAATTACCCCCCTCCCCACGCCTGAACTTTCTTTAGAAAATGAATGTAGGTGACAGCTTGTCTGTCTGGAATCCTCCAGGGGCCAGCCAGTCTCTCTCTCTCTCTCACTCTTACTCTCACTCTCTCTCTCTCTCTCTTTCTCTCATCAATATCCAAGCGTGACATCACAAGCCTGACATGATCCCAGCAGAACCATCATTCCAACCTCCATTCTCACCACTCTCTCTGTTTCACATTATAGTCCATGTGTAATGGCTCCTGCCTGGTCCTGTCTTGAACCCTCTGAGCTGGCTAGTCCCTCATATTGAAAGGTTCTTTTCCTACCCCGGTTCCTCTACCTTCTTCTCATCATCCTTTAAGTCTCCGCTGGCCTGCCATCTTAGAGAACTCTTCCAGGGCTGCTGTTTCTGAAGAAACTGCCACAGGATTCGCCAACTGTCTACCTTTCTCTCTTTCCTTCACAGCACCCCTTACTCTCTAACATTATCTAGTGATTTTACTTGGGTCTTTTTTGTCAGTCTTACAAGAATGTGTGCTACCCAGGAAAAATGATTTTATCTTATTCATGGTGGGCCATATCTTGTGTGTTGTAGCTGCCCTGTGAGTGGCTGAAGACCAATCATTGAGCGTATCTAAGTTTTCCCACCATCTAGCAAAAGCTCAGGGTTAGTCCCAGAGTCTTGATCTACTACTATAAGTAACTTGGGGTCCATTATTTTCCATTCATTTGTATCCATAGTTGTCCTGATTCTTTCCAGAGTCATATATTTGTTTAGTTTCTATTAGTAGAACCCAAAGCATGCTAAGTGCTTAGTCAGTGTTGGCGAAATTGGAATCTTACATTTTGAACAATCTCATGCTTACCATATAATTTATTGACTCTACTTAAAAAAAAAAAAAAAAGCCAAGTTTCTACACCTAAAAAGTGAAAAATTAGCGGTAATACTCCCTGTTTTAATGCCAGCTCTATGATTCCTGAAACGTGAAGGCAGAGGGAGCTGAGATAAAAGTAATACTTGCAGTTTTTATAGAAACAACTTTTGAGAGTTTTTACATATTGGTGTATCTGCTCACATAGAATGTCTTTAAGGAAGTGTTCTAACATCCCCCTTTTCCAAAAGGAATTCAGCCACAGCAGAGGAAGCACCTATACCCCACCCATAGCCCTTCGTTCCTCATCTCCTGAATCTTTACCTTTATCTTCTCCCCTATTTGCTGTTTAAATTCCATTGTTCTTTCCCTTCCCCTTGGATTTTCTTAAAGTTCAAAGTTTTGTTTTTGGTACTGGGGATTGAACCCAGGGGCATTCTACCTCTGAACTAGAACTACACCCCAAGCCCCCTCTCTCTTCTTTTCTTTTTTTTTTTTTTTTTGGAAACCAGATCTCATTAAGTCGCTGGGGCTCTCCTCAAACCTGTGATCTTCCTGTCTTAGATGCCCAGGTACCAGGATTATAGGCAGGTCACCAGCATGGCTTAAAGTTCAAACTTATTGTCTCATTTCTCATTGTTTTTTTAAAAGTAGGCACAGACAAAAGACAAGGGAGTGGAAAGAGAGTGATGCTTGGGAATAGGAAGGAAAGAGGATGGGGAGATAAGATCCTGGTAACAATCTGAAGATCCCCAGAAGCTCAAGAAACCTTTTTAAGGAAGAGAGCAAAGGCCAAAGCAAGGTGAAGTCATCCCTCCTCAAATTAGCCAGAAAGAAGACTGGAAATGACCAGCGGATTTACTCATCCTTGACGGCAATGCTGTCTATTGTGCAACCAGAACTTTGATGTCCTATTTCCAAGGCAGCGTTGAGAACATTTAAACGCTATGGGTATCAAATAAAATTTGGTTGGTTACTAAAGATTAGATTCTCAGTTCTGATGGATAAAACAGTGGTGTTTACTTCCTTTCTGTTCTTAAGTCTCAATACCATTTTTTATTTTTCTGGGAAGGATAAAATTCATTCTTAAGGGGGATAGGATTATAACAAAGTGATAATGGTAGTAAGGACTCCTGCTTCAGTTCCACTAATGGGGAACCAAAAAGTGCAAAAACTAGGCAACAGCTTCAAGGTGATTCAGACCGTCCATCAGTGGTGAGCTGGGAGGGGGCTCTGAGCAGCCTACTAGACTGCCTTGCCTGTCACCCATCATCTCCTAGCTCTCATTTCCCCCACCCATGAGCAAGAGGAAAATGGCATAGACATTTTTCCACCTGCAAGGGTTCAGTAATAGGAAGAAAGTGAGCCCCAGGGTGGAAAAGGGGAAGGGCCTCTTCTATTAAGGAGAGAGGGAGGAGGGAGGGAGGGAGGGAGAGAGAGAGAGAGAGAGAGAGAGAGAGAGAGAGAGAGAGAGAGAGAGAGAGGGAGAGAGAGAGAGATTGATTGATTCCAGGTTGTAGAGTGCACAGGATGCCTTTCCCATTTTTTCTCCCAAATTTTAAAAGTCTATTAAATTATTATTTACAAAGAATTAAAGCTAACTCAGATAAAATGAAACAAATATTTTATTCTACTTATTAATGAAAGAACTTGTAAGATGGCAAGGCTTAGTTCAAAAAGCACTTGAGGTAAGTATAGATAATTTTTTTTAATTGGTGCATTGTAATTATACATTATAGTGACAACCCAGATGAAGCTACATTATTCATGGTCAAAGTATTAAGCTCCAGTTTAACATCTGAGATTGGAGATAAAACCAAATGTCTTGCAGTGTTATTTTGAGGTCTAATCTAAGAAATAGTTTCATAAGAGATATTTGGTAGAAGGTAACTTTTGAAATTATAGGAGTAATTCAAACTCAGTCAAAAATAAATAACTGCTAGTATCTTTTACTAAGAAACATAATATTCTTTTCCAAACCTATAGTAATTGGAACTTTCCTATATAATAATGATTTTTATCATTATATAAGCTATCCTTGCCTACAAAGAAGGCACATTAACACATTAAGTAAAGGGCATTTTTTTTTTTTTTTTTTTTTTTTGCGGTACTGGGGATTGAACTCAGGGGCATTCTACCTCCAAGCTATAACCCCAGCCCTATTTTTTAGAAACAGGGTGTCTCACTAAGTTGTGGAGTGCCTCACTAGGTAGCTGAGGCTCGCCGCGAACCCAGATCCTCTGGTCTCAGCCTCCCAAATGCTGGGATTACAAGTGTGCACCACCACGCCCGGCTTGTAAAGGGCCTTTTGAAATATATTTCAGTATATATAGATACAGGTTAAGTGTAGGTATGAAAATTAATGAGAAATAGTCATCTATAACCTCCAGAAACAATGAAATAGGTTAAATGCCAGGTCACTAGCTTGATCATGGGTAAAAGGGGTGAAGAAGAGGTTTTTGTTTTGCTTTTGTTTTTCTTAAAAAAACAAAGCTACTTACATGCAGTATAAAAATATGTTTGAGTGGATTAAAAAATGTAGACACAGCCTGTATATATCTTGGTAGCTTGTTATGTATTTTTCTTTCATACTATTATAAAAATGTAAATAACATTGATTGTATTTTACTAATCTATGTTTTTACTGCAGCTTAATATATGGAGATTAAATTTCAAACTTCTTACAAATTCACCAAATTAAACTTTATGATTGTCTGAGGATTTTTTTTTTCTGACACAGAAATAGCTTTTTGTGTTTTTACTGATTTAGAAGGTAACATATGCCAATTGTTACAAAACAAAACCAACCTAACAAACAAAAAGAAAAAACGAACTCAGACTCTACAGGAAGTTCTGAGAAAGAAAAACAAATGTCTGTAAGACGATTACCCAGTCATACTTGCTTTATTGGTATTTATCACACAGACATTTTCTATGCACCCATTCACAATTTCTTTCTAGATGGAATCATTCTAGATATGATGCTCTCAATCTATTTTAAATTAAAACGTGCCAAGATCTTTCAATGACAATAAAATTATACTTATAATATTTTAATGGCTTTCATAAGGGATCATTTGTATTGCTGTTTTGATTTGTATTGATTTTACTAATTATAATTTTTAAGACAAATTAGGTTTTCATTTTAACAATTTTTTTACTATTAAATATTTATTTACTATTTACTATTATATATTTAAATAATAAAATATACTATTATATATTTAAATAATAAAATTTACTATTATATATTTGTCTGGTTGCTTTCATATGATTAATTCCTAGCAGTAAAATTGCTAGGTTAAAGGAAACTTTTTAAGAAGTTTTAAATATATACTTCTAAACCACCTTCCTGAAAATACTCCCACATATCCACATGTTTGTGAATGGCTTTTCTTTCTTGTTAATACTGGACATTACGGATCTTCTTAATCTGTTCTTACTTAGTGATATAAAATATGCCATTTCGATTTGTGTTTCTTTTCTCACTGTTTAACATGAACAATTTTCGTCTGTATATTGACTGTGATTCTACTTTGGAAACTGTTTATTATTTATCCTGTTGCTTTTATATTGGTCTTTAATCTTTTTTAAGATTGATTCCTATTAGCATCTCATATATTAAGGTTACTACTAGTAATTTTATAAATTCATAATTGTTAAATTCATTTTAAAAATTCCAAGATTTCAAGTAAAATTAGCAAAGTTAACACGGGGCATGAAGGACAGGGGCACATAAAGAAATAGGGACAGACTTTGGAGAAAGATTCAGAGTATCCCTAGATATTATTTAAAACAGTAGCTAAATTATAATATGAAAGGAGATTAGACACTTAAAAAAAAAAATCCCCAAATAGTTAACCTTTTTAAATCCTGACCATGCTCTTGAAAAATATGCAGGAATCTTCTGTGGGGCTTTGTAAATGGTTACATACCTTTCTGTCTGGCTTGCATAATCCACAGGGATGGGCCAGATGACCTCTCAAGATGTCCCTTTGCTCTGAGTAATTGTTTTCTTCCATTTTCACACATGAACTTGAGTTTTCTAAAAGCCTTGATTTTTTTTTCAGTTAATTTACTCATGCTCTCTATTTTGTCTTTTCTAAATATTAGCTTAAAAAAAAAAAGAAAAAGAAAAGAAATTCTAAAGTTCATTGCTAAGACTAAGAACAAATATAAGGTTTGTCTTTCAATTCTTCCTGAGAGCAAAAAGCGCATACGTAAGTGTAACTGTGAATCATCCTTCTAAGCTTTAATTTCTTACTGCTCTCTTGTGGCCATTCAAATGAACTGTCCAGAGGTACTTTTTTTTAACAGATCCTATAATAGTAATAGGAAAAAATATTCCAAGCACAGTCATTTATTTTTGTTTGTATACGAAATTTTGACTTTGAACATCAAGGCTATAAAATAATTTATTTCATTATTAAGCACTGGGCTGGGGTTGCAAAGTACAAAAGGCCTGTAAGTTTTTTTCTTGCTTTTTAATAAAACCAACCACATTGTTATTCAACTGTGAAGTCATCGAAAGGATGAAGTTTGAAATATTTCTGGCCATTTTGAAGATCACTAATGCAGTTCCCAGCTTGTTCCCTTACTGTGGTTTTGGGACTATCAGTAGGGTCTAAGCTTAGTCATCATAATTTAAAACAGCCTTTTTTTATGAAAAAATTCAAATACTAGCTATATGTTAGAGTACAAATAAGATTAATTTAACAAATTAAATAAGATTAATTTGTTAGTTTTTGGTCACATAATACTGCCCATGAGGCGAAAAGACCCAGGAGTTGCAGTCTTAGCTATCTTAAGAACAAATAAATTGAAATGTTTTATTCGTTCAGTTCTATCAGTCTTGTGAAATATGATGTACTTTAACCAATCTCTAATTCATTTGTCTTAAATTTTTGTGACCATGTCTATTAAAAATGCCAGGATTTAAGCAAGTTAGTAGCTTCTGTGCTGCAGTGAGCACACCTGTATTTATGCAGCTAGCAATCTTGCAGGATGAAGTCTGTGCTCTTCCGGGCCTTAGGTTGTAGAGACAGAGATGCACCCAGAGTGCCCAAGGTTGAATTCTTTTAATGAGTGGATATTGCAGCAGCATCTTATCCAGGTCCTGGTTATCCAATAGTAACCACCCTCCCTGGAAGGCACAACCTTCTTGAGTCTGCAGCTTACTAGATGAGACAGACCTAATGAGAGAATGACATGAAGAAATATAAAACTACAACCATAACAAGTGCCTCAAAGAATGACGATGTGGAGAGTTCATCAGATAGATAGAGGAAGTCAAATGAAGTTTTTATGAGGATCTGATGCTGTGGTCAAGACAGCACAGAGTTGAACTCATGCGACAAAGAAGACGACGAGGAGGAGGAGGTAAAGGAGAAGGAGGAGGAGGAGGAGGAGAAAGAAGAAGAGCTCAGGATCAATATGTGCAGAGCCCTGCACTGTGGTGGGGGGCAATGAACTTTAATTATTTATTTTGGTCCTGGGGATTGAACCCAGAGGCATTCTACCTCTGAGCTACACCTGAGCCCCTTTTTATTATTTATTTTGGAACAGAGTATCACTAAATTGCTGAGTTCTTTGAAAAGTTGCTGAGTCTAACCTCAAACCTACTATCCTCCTGTTTTAGCCTCTCTAGTACTGAGATTACAGGTGTGCACCACCACTCTCAGCTTAGCAATGAACTTTCAATGAAATTAAAAAGGGTCATTGACTAAAGTGAGAAAAGAAGAGGAAAGGTGAGATGATTTAAAGTTGAGATATATAGGTTTTGTGAGCTTTGTCAAGTAGATAGTTTGACTTTATTATGTGTCTAAGAAAGACACCAAGACACTCTAAGCAGGTAATAATAGGATCTCCATGTGTTATAGAAGAGATCACTTTGTTTGATGTGTGGAAAGTGGAGAGACAGTGGTCAGAGTGATGAGAAGAGAGTCCTTTGAAAACTGTTGCAATGGTCCTAATAAAATGTACTGTAGCATTGACTGGGAGTGAAGAATATGTGAGTAAGAGGATAGGGGAGGTCCAATCTTTAGGATTTATATTGGATTTCAGGGGTGCATGGACTCCAGTAGTAGGGACAATTCCAGGTTTTATAGCTTCAGTATCTAGTAAGTGGGAGATATCAGAATGTAACCAGTATGGGGAGAAAGATTGAGTTTAAGATGTATGTTCAAGTAACAGTATGTCCATATATGAAGGTATCACTACTTATTTCACTAAATGTATGGGGAGAGGGGAGTGGGGGATTCCTGGGGAACACACACACACATTGACATATGTCGTATGTTTGTGTCGCTTTGAGTCTCACTATGATGCACAATGTACCAATAAAAGTATAAAAACAGGAAAAAATAAAGTGACCGCTGAGGGGAAAAAAAAAAGATGTATGGAAAGACATCCACATGGAGATGTCAAGAATTTAGAGGAAGAATCTGCGATGGAAAGATACATTTGAATGATCCTGATATTCTAATGTGTGAATTTTGAAGAGACTGTTGGATAGAAAACTGATAAAAAGAATAAACCTTGTATGTGAAATTTAAAGAATTTAACAATGTATTTGTTAAGTAAAAACAAAGAACAAAGAGGGAGGGGGGGAGAGAGAGAGAGAGAGAGAGAGAGAGAGAGAGAGAGAGAGAGAGAGAGAGAAAAGGAGAGAGAGGAAATATCCCTTGAGAGGAGAGTGTAAAACCAGAGTGCCTGATGCCACAGACAGCAATGGAAGATTGCGATTAAAGAAGATGAGTAACATGTGTGTTAGTCACCTTTCTGTCTCTGTGAAAACATTAACTGAGAAGAAAATCAACTTAAAGGGGAAAAGATGTATTTTGGCTCAGCGTTTCAGAGGCGTCAGTCCGTGGTCACTTGGTCCTGTTGTTTCTGGGCCTGTGGTGAGGCCGCACATCACAGCAGGAGGCACGTGTAAGGCTAAGCTGCCAACCGCAAGGTGGTCAGGAAGCAGAGAGAGATGAAGAAGGGGCTGGGGTCAAAATATAGCTTTCAGGGGAGCGCCTCCAGGAACCTATTTCCTCCAACTGGGCCCCATCCCCTAAAGTTCTACCACCTTCCAATAGCCCACTAAATTATAGGACTAATTCAGCTGGGTGTAGTAGCACAAGCCTGTAATCCCAATACTTGGGAGGCTTACAGGATTACAGGTTTGAGAGCAGCCTCAACAACTTAGTGAGGCCCTTAGCAACTTAGCAAGGCACTCTTTCAAAAAGAAAAAAAAATAAGACTGGGGGTGTAGCACAGAGGTAGAATGCTCCTGGGGTCATACCTCAGGACAACAACAAAAACAAAAAAAGTTATAGGATCAATCCATTCATAAGGTTAAAGCCCTCATGATCCTATCACCTTCTGAAGTCCCCATGTCTGAACACAGCTGCCTCAGAGACCAGGCTTCAACACATGAGCCTTGGGGAGCATTTCAGATCCAAACCATACCAACGTGTCAAGCAGCTTAGGTAATAATAAATGACAACATCCAATACCTATAGTATTAATATGTGGCAGATATTTTCTCAGATCTTTACCTTGAATCCTCCCACTTACACTGTGATGTAGACATAGTTATCATCTCTATTTCATGGTTAGAGCAAGAGAAGTACAGAAGCCTTCTTGAAGCCACACAACTAGTAAACTAAGTGTATTAGTCAACTTTCCATTACTACAATGAATACCTGAGATAATCGGCTTAATAAGAGAAAAGATACAAACTAGAGCATCAGGGAAGTCTGACTTCAGAGTTTCATGCATTGTTTAACACTATATTGTTCTGGCCCTTGAGAATTCAAAGATAATTTTTGTAACATGAAGGTCTATCTTAACCTTACCATAGGCTGTTTGAGTGAAAACAGGACCAGAGGCCACACTCGAGTGAATTGGAGGGCCAGGGAGGTGAAGAAATGGACATTGTGTTTGGATACAGCTGTATGCACAGATTTCCAGAAGCATGGCTCTGAGAAATGTAGTTTGAATCAGGCCCAAGATGACTTGTGCCAGGACTGCTGTGAGCTGGGGGAGCTACAGAAGACTCCAAAGATTCGAGTTATTACTCCATGGATTGAGGGAGACGTTCAGAAATACAATGGGCTTTTAGTTCTTCTTTCAAATGAGACAAAATTGTTGCATTACTTCTGATATTAAATTTTTGAGGTTAAAAACTACTTGACTCATCTCATTATCAATCCTATTTCCAAACCGAAGCACTTATTGCAATGGTTTATATGTAGCGGAGAGAAATGTGGATTCATGAAAGTGATAGTGACTTTGGACAAGTCCCAATCTCTTGGTTCTTCAGCTGTTAAAAAAAACATAAAACAGAAACAAAACAAAACAAAAAACACCTCCATTTCAGCATTTTTGTTAGGATTAAGAATAGAAAGACCTCATCAACTACATGATTCTATACAATTCTATACAAATGGTAGGTACAATATAATAAGCTATATACTGAAAGAGTAAAAAAATGTGAGAGGCAGAGAGAGACCCTAGTTTTTGAGAGTTTCACTAGAATGAAAGAAACATAAGGCTATCATAAACATGGGCACATAGCAGGGCTCAGTAACTACTAGTTGGTAGATTAAGGGGCTTTTCCATTTGGAAAGGGTCAGAAGCCATGGTATGCAATCATTGTGGTCAGACAGGGACCATGCTGACCTTTGCCCAAACCAGTCACATGAGCACGTTGGCCAACAAAAGGGGGGTGTCATGGCAGCCGTAGTACAGAAAAGCACTTAACATAAATATTTGCTGATTGATTGATTGAACTGGACACATCATCAACATTGTAGCAGAAGACATTTCGACAAGTGATCTGGTGAGACTTTAGAGGAGTAAGCCCGCCAGCACTACGGCAGCCAGACATTTCCTGAACAGTCACACTGCATCTCCCCAGATGGATTGCCCACCAGCGCCAATTAAACGGAGCTGCAGTTAAACTTTCAGGGTGGTAGAAAATGATCTTTAGGACAGTTTTGGATTCACTGGGGAGCAACTAATATACAGTGTTATAATTTCACACATAATTTGAAAGAGAAGTGGAGGGAGATGCACGAGAGCTATTTGATATCTACGCAGACTAGAGACAACTCATCCAGCACAAGCCTGAGAATGTTTAAATCCTTAGAAACAATAAGATCTGGGGATGTTTCAGACATCACACTTTGTCTTCTGAAATTTGTCTTCAAGTGTACGTAACTTGTTAAAATACTTTGAATGCATTGGCTTCTTAAATAAGTCAAACAAACAAGTAACAAGAACAACAACAAACACAGCTAAGGAACCAGAGTAGAAGAAAGTGTATAGCTCTATGTTTGTGTCTGTAGGACCTGACCCTGTTTAGGTGAAGCATGCAGAACTATGGAGAATTTTCTATATCTGATCTCTAGAGGGTTCATCATCCCACATGCATTTGTACCCTGGAACATCAGCAGATGTCCCTGACCATCTTCCTAGTGTCTCCAAGTACAAAAAAAGGGGGATGTCTGGTGGAATCAGACACTAGGTTAGGTTAAGGTCAAAGGTGAGACTTTTATGCCTTTGCTGGTAGAGGTGGCCCAAGGAGGGCTATATCCTTTTTTCTTCCTCTTGGAGCTGTGTTGGTAGGGACCCTGGGGATAGTTGCTTTTTGAACTCTACCATCTCATTGCAAATTCTACTTTATGATGAGACTTTCTGACTTTGGACATAAAGTGTTCCCTAAATTAATAAAAGCCTGGAGACCTGACATTAAAGTCTGGTTTCTGTAACATAGCTTTAGCACCAGTTGAATGTAGCACTAAATGTTATTTGAAATATTAACAGTGTGGTTAGTTTTAGCAATAAACTTTAAAAGGACTGATCCTTTTAAATTACTGATCTGTGGGCCTTCAAGCCCCTGAATTCCCTTGCAAAAAAAAAAAAATTCAATGACTACATTCACTTATGTCTGTGAAGACAGTATCCATATCCCCCATCATAAGTAACAGAAACTTATCTGGAGTTTTCGTCTGCAGGAACCCACTGGTGGACCTGCTCCTCTACCTGGAGGTAGGGGTTGAGGTGTTAAATGTAGTGGTCCACACACTTTCTATATCCACAAACTTTCAAAAAGATATCCCCATCCTTTTCCTATAGAGGAACCCCCCTGCCTTCCTTAGCTAGCACTGAGCTTTCCCTAGACTAGAGGGTCTCTCTTCTGCTCTCATTTAGGCCAGTAGTATTAAAGCTAGCTCTTGTTTGACCCACACCCAGGTTTCCATGTTCTCTATATAATGATTCATTACTCACATGAAGAGAAAACCACTCTTACTTCCATATTTGCAACCAGATAGACAGGTAATCTGTCACACCCACACCCCACAGTCACTGTCTGCTCTGGCATAGATTACACCATTTCTTCCCCACTCACATCAGAATGGAAAATGGCAAGAAAATGGCATGGATGATATTATTACAGAGACGGCATTGAATCTATTCTACTGAAAACAAATCATGTAAAGAACTCTCAATTATAGCTAAATACTGTTGTGCTACTCTTGTTGTCATTCCAAAATATACAGATATACAAATATTATATGCATAGCTAATCAATATTTATTGTGTATCTTTTCAATTCTAAACTCTGTCCAAGAGTTTAGAATGTAAAAGAGAACTCAAATACAAGAGAACAAAGTAGCTTCTGTCATACCAGAGTTTACATTCTATATGATAAAAATAGATAATAAAAGGCAATTACAATAAAGCCTTCTAAGTGTCAAGGGTGAGTGCCAGGTGCCAGCAGGGCAAAAGCAAAAGGGCTCTTGGATCTGTTCTGGTGAGGGTTCCATGCTTGGGAGGCACGATAACTTAGTTGCTACCTGAGGGTTAACCAGGAATCAGTCAGGCAAAAGTATCTGAGCTTAAGGAAGACAGTTGCAGTCAAATAGGATTCCATGTTCAAAGACCTCAAGAGTAGGGATAAGTAAGTGATATATGAAAAAAAAATAGAAGAAATGATCTCTGGAGTCAAAGTTTCAGAGTGAGGAGCAGTAGGGTTAAGAAGAATCAGAAAATGTGAGACTTCTAAATCATATTGAGAATTTGAACTATTGCAGGGCAATGAGAAGCCATTGAAAAGTTGCATATGTAGTAGAGTGGTAAGATTAGATTTACATTTTAGGAAATTCACTGAAGGGAACACAGGTATCTCTCACTATTCACATTGTTCAATAGTATGAGCTCAGAGTTTCCCAACTTGGGAGTGAAGAGATAGGATACTTAATTTAAGGTGTAAGAGGAAGATTAAAGTGGCGATATCCAGTAAGAGGTTAGATGTATGAATCTGAAGCAAAGGAAAGGGCTTTGGGGTAAAGATACAGAATCTCCAGCTACTGGCTTACACATGGTATTGCAGACATGACCAGTTGCACATTTAAATCCTCCTCCCCCTCATTTTGTGAATATGCCCAAAACAAGTCTACATTTGTCAGCTCTCTCAGTGGGGCTGTGTTGTCATTTGGCCACATTCTTACCAGTGGACTGTGAGTGGATACAACATATGTGACTTCTAGGTCATATGTTTGAAGAATAGATAATCCCTTCCCCTGAACCTGTATTAGGCGTATTTCATAGATGGAGAAAACAAGGCAGAAAAAAATGGGATAATTCTACAAGACCCCACTAAGTTTTGGAGCAGTCTTAGTTGCAGTGTGCTACAGTTGTTAACCAGGCAATGCAGGCAGGTTATGTATGTGTCCTTTCTAGACACACACCATTGGGACACTTCCTACCTTTCTTGCTGAGTGGGAGTTCAAGTTAGTTTCAACACAATGTTTAACTCCAAGGTAAAGCACATTAGTTAGTTAGTTTGTTTTACCCAACCAAGGCTCAGAAACTTTTTTTTTCCTGTCTCCTGATTAGTAAAAGAAAGACACTTCAGATGTTCTGGACTGATAGGTATCACCATCATTTGTTTGTTGCACCATGGATCATAGAGTTATTTCCTGGGTCCACTTGAAGCTGCTTTCCTTGGATGCCAACATTATTAAGCTTGATGGTTTGTTTGAAATAAGTACCAAGGGATCTAGTAAAAGGACTAGGAAAATGTAGCAGGAAGGATTTATGAGAAGTGCTGGGGACCCAGTTGCTGTTGTGTACACCATGAATGTGTTGTGGCATCTCCTTGCACAATTATGTGATTTCCTCCAAATTATGTCGAGTTGCTGAGGTTAATATGCTAAGAAGGGAGTTGGTTGGATTCCTCCTGCCTTGGGCTTCTGCCAGTACATGATGAAAGAATAACAAGGAAGGAAGGTGTTAAAAGCTGAGGAGTTGAAATAACAGATCATGGGATTTAAGCTATGTAGGAGAAGAAGGTAGGGGGGACTTGATCAGGAGAGTGACAAAGGGTCAAGAATTGGAATATAAGCTTCATGAAAGCAGCACCTCTGCCTGCCTTGCTCACTCTAGGAGACCCAATGTCGAGACGAATGCAAGGCACCCACAGGACTCTCAGTAACATTTGTTAAAGTGGCTAAACAAGTGAGATTAAATTATTGGAAATAATTGAGCAACAGAGAGTAAGAGTTTTGTGTCAAATGACTATGGAGTCCACATCTGCAAATTGAATGCTGGAGCAGTTTCAGATAAAGACTAACTGCAAGATTTACAACTTGCTTGTGGATGCTCGAAGGGCACTGAACAGGAAAGTAAACACCACTGGATGGGAGGAGATGCAGAGAGCCAAGGGCTTGTTTGGGTTGAATGGAAGTCTTCTCAGGCACCCTCAGGACGGCAATAGAACCTGTGAAGAGAATAGAAATGCAGACTCAAGCTTCAAGGTAACAGTGAATGAGAGAATAATTAGAGCTGGAGCGATGACATGCCTGTGATACCAGTATCTGGGCAGCTCAGATAGGAGGATCACAGGTTTGAGGCCAGTCTCAACAATTTAGTGAGACCCTTGGCAACTTAGTGAGAACCTAAATAAAGATAAATAAGATAAATAAATAAGTAAATAAATAAATAAAAAGGGCTGGGAGTTTGGTTCGGAGGTAGAATCCTCAGTATCACACACACACACACACACACACACACAAAATAAAAATAAAAAAGATCAGGAAGTTGAAAGATGATACACTATGGGGCACAGAGGATGGTATCACCACATGGGATAGAGGCCAAAGAAAAAAATTCCAGCCAACTTAACTCAGCAACATTTTTGGTTAATGTGATCAATTCACCTGGCTAAAGAGTAGGTGACAATGGATGCTTTATAGCCTGGCTTACTTGTATTCATGGTCTAAAATGAAACACTGATCACCTGTGTGGAGAATTATTTTATTTTGAGCCATACGACAAGAATCTTGCTTCTTTGTTTTGGTACAGGCCAACATTAGGTGAATCTCTAAGGATAAATTTACTTGATGGTATTAATCAATCTATAACAAGAAAAAACATTTGAGTTGGTTTGAGTTTTTGATAATCGTCTAATAATGCACTCACAGAATTTTACTATTCATCATTATTTATGCATAAGAATTCTCTACTTTGTCTTTGCAGTGGTGTGCATGATTGGGAGCAGTATGCATCAAATATCTTGGGCTGTCCAAGACCTTTTATCTTTTATAGTTGTACATTGTTTACTTGATGGTATAGGTTGAAATTTACTTTATTCAAAATTGACAATACAATATTTTCCTTTTAAGTGATCACTCTTAATTTTATAATATGTAAAATGCTAAATATTTAATTTCATGTCTTGGAACTAAAATATATCTCAGCTTCATCATAGTGTCTAGAAACAAAGGCAATTGGTTCCTCTGTTTTATACTTGGAAGAAGAAATGGAAAAATTATGCCAATGATTTCAGTATAAAATGACTTAGCCATTTTACTCAGAAGTATTTCTTCACTTGAATTTTCAGGACAATTGTTTAATTCTACTCATCCTTTTTTGTCTGGAGAGAGACAGCATCTCAATCAGAAACTAAAGAAACTGCTTCTGAGGCTTCAGTTAAAGAACAGGTGGAAACATTCTGTTGGTGCTATACTGTGTAGCCGAACATTACTAACAAGAACTTTTTACCTTGATTGCTAATCGCTAGAATTTAGGAGCAGAATTGAATTAATGAGCACACTATTTCAGGAAGGAGAGTGTTCCTGCTAAATGCTTGCTTCTCTTGTCTTTCTAAGTTGAAAGCCATCAGGCACAATTTGATATCTTGTTCCACTGTTCTGTACTATTTTTTCTTTTCACTACTTGAACTATGCTAGTCAAAGGAGCTTCCATGGCCCTGTCCCCAAAAGTTGTATGGGGCATGATGGCTTGTTTTGTTTGGCAAAATTCACTAAAACGTGGTTCATTGTCTGCAGGTGATTCATGGTTAGGAAATTAACTCTGAACTCTGCCAGTGATTGCGGTTGATTAAAGTCCAGAAGTCCCTGCCGTCTGCTCACTAGCACTTGTTGGCAACTGGAATATTCTATAATAAAAAGAGCCGAAAGTGGATGGGCTTGAGGCATGGAATTCACATGCGTGTTTGCATCTTTTGAAACAGCTACTCAAGCCTACACAATTTTAACACTTGGCATGAAAATCATTCTAAAAGTGTCTGACGGAATGAATCACATTTTACAAATAAATATCTGTCAAATGGTGCAATTACTTCAGATCCAGTCATTAAGCCATAAAATAAAGAAGTAAATAGGATACATCTGCTCCAAAGTGCTATAGAAATGCGAGTTTCCTTCTCAAGTTTCTTGTCTTTAATATTTTAGCCTAATTGGTTGAATGATTCACTAGAAACATCTATCACTCAGTCTAATCATGGCACCCAGAAAAGGAGGGGAAAAGACTCAGGAAACCTTTTGATAGGAAATGAAAAGAACGTTTACTTACATGAGAAAAGAAAGCAAAAAGCAGGGATGGCTGCAAAGCTTTGCTTTTATGCGTATTTCTGAGGAATGCTATAAGATGAAGCACCCACGTCTTTCGAAAAGCACACACTGCAACTCTAAGTGTTAGCGAGGTTTTTTTCCCATTTCCAAACATTTAGTTGAATGCATGCAAATAAAAGCAAATTTAAACCGATTTTTATCTTCAGAAGTGAACTGGGATTCTTTGAGTGTAGTTTTTAAATTTTCTTTTCTTTTTCTTTTTGTGGTACTGGCGATTGAACCCAGGAGTATTCTACCTCTGAGCTACATCCCTACCCAAATATAAATATATATTTTTGAAACTTGGTCTTGCTAAGTTGCTAAAGATTTTCTTAAATAAAGAAAGTAAAAATAAAAGAGGGGCTGGGGGAATTGGGAATTGTAGCTCAGAGGTAGAGTGCTCTAGGTTTAGTCCCTACTACCTACCACAAAAAAAAAAGTAAATAAGTAAACTAGGATGATATTAACTTCATAATTCTCTACCACTCTAAGTTGATCAGTGGTATGAACTTTATATTCAAAGGCAGGTGAAGGAACATAAGAAGTAAATGTACCTTTTGACAAAAAAGTAGGCAACATATAATAGTAGATTTTCTTTCTGCAGTTGGCCTTCTTTTTATATTAATAAATGTAACAAAGGACTGGGCATGGTGGTGCATGTCTGTCATCCTAATACTTGGAAGGCTGAGACAGGAGAATCATAGGCTGGAGGCCAACCTCAGCAACTTAGTGAGATTCTCAGCAATTTGGTGAGATCGTTTCAAAATAAAAAAGCAAAATAGTTTGGAGGTAGAGCACCCGTAGGTCCAATTCTCAGTACCAAATAAATAAGAAAGAAAGAGGGACATGAATAAATAGAAAATTTGTGAACATTTAGTTTGGTGCAGTACTTAAAAATATTCTTTGTTGGGATTTGACTACGAAAATAGTACTTTTTAAATCATTTTACTAACATATTTTTTATTGAAGCTTTAAAAAAGTAAAAGAAATTAATCAATTGTACGAGTTTACCGTTACAAGCAATTAATATTGGTGCCCGTGCAGCACCTTGTGTTTTTTTTTTTTTTTTTTTTTTTTGCTTTTCAAGCAATAATTGTAAACCTAGACCTAAAGAGGCTTCCCCTGTTCCTGCTTTCTCTTGATTCTCTGACATTACCATAAGAAGATTATACTTAGGCTAGTTTGATTCTCTAACGAGGATGAAAGACATGTGGAAATGTGGAGCAGATCTGTTCCAGCCAACCACAGGCCTTCAGTGATGCATGAGTGATCATAAATGCGCAAGTGGTAAGATGTGTTTGTTGTTTGGGCATGATTTGTTATACAGCGATAGATAACAGATACAATGCATATATAATTAGGTATACACTCATACACACACATATGATGAAAGATATGCTTTGGAAGCACATTATTTGTAATCTGGTTTTTTTTTTTCCCAATTACTGTATGACTACACTTATATCAAGCATAAATAAATATTTCTGTTTTGTCTTCCTGCTAGAATGTGTGGTCAGTGACAGCAGATACTACTTGCTGTCAGGATATGGCCTAGTGTAAGAACCTAAAAAGGATGTATAGACCAAATTAAAAATTTTAAAACATCATTTTGCATTTTATTCCATTATATACATATATATATGCATATATTGTGATGCATCTAATCAGTCTTCTATTTTTATTCTTATTAATAACCATTGTGCAGCCTGACCATTAAGTCTTTGTGCACCTATCTGATTATTTCCTTGGAAAAAATTCCTAGACGTAGACTTTTGGATCCACAGTTATAGAAAGGATAGCTACTTACGTAGCTTAAAATGCTTTTCATCAGCATCATAGCAATCACAATTTGGCAAATGGTTTTTGTTACTTGCTTTTGTTTTAGTTTTTCTCCTGCTGTGTTAGATGCAAAATATGGTTTTTCTAGATTCAGGTAAGAAAAATAATGCTCTCAGATTGTCCTAAGCACAAGGGAGGTTTAATGGTGGAAGATCCTCCCCCCTTAAAACGGATAAATTAGGCTGTCACCACCTCCTGTTCTATCATTTCCCCTCTCCTCTTCCTGTGCTTCCTTTCTTTTCAAGTCGAGGAACCTCTCTGGAGGTTTAGGTGTGGAGCATTTCTCCCAGCAACCTCTGCTGTGGAAGTGCAGCTCTCTTCATTTCACTCCTGGGGGTTCATGGATAGGAGTGCAGACACTATACAAAACACAGGCTGAAAATTCCAAAGGTAGGACCCATCAAAACCAAGAGAGAAGCAGTCTCATTTGCTTTTGTGTACAACCCCATTATCTGGATGAGGGGACCTTTCCTACCTTTCAGTTTAGACAGGCTTGAAAGCCAAGACCAGGAAGTTGACTAGAGAAGCAGAGGACTTATTAGCAACTTACCCCCATAGTATTTTACTAAGCATAGCCTTTCAAATAATTGTGTCTGAGCCTCTTCATTCCTCATCTCCATGGATCATTCTACAAGGCAGACTTCACCATGAATAAAGACATTTGCTTTACCCCTTCTGTGTACTACCTGTTCAAAGTATAATAGGCTTGTCAATCCATGGTAACAGTATTCCAATATTCTGCCAAGCATTGAAATTATTATGAAACATAAGTGATGGTAAGCTGTCAAATTTTGTTAGCATGGACACTAGATTTTTACTATGCCCAATCTATTTTAATTGATGTGTATTTCTAGAGTTTAAAAGAACTTTTGTCGGTTGTTTTCTAAGTGGAACTAAATTCTATTTTAATGTGATATTATGTTCGGTTCAGGGCTATAGCTAAGGAAATATAATCAGAAGAATCTAATTGTACCTTGAAATAGGTACATGTTTTGTAAAGATCACAAAAAAAGAGGGGGTGGGTTTCTTTTAGTTTTAAATAACTGTAATTTTAACCCTCTCCTGATATCAAAATTGCCTTGGACTGTTTAGAATATAACCCCTGAGCACAGAGTTGAAACATTTACTCCAGGATGAGAGTTCAGTTCTGTATGTAGAACAAAAGCTGAAAGGATTTTGAAAATTGGCTCCTTACTGTGCCCCACCCCCGACGTTCACTCACAGAGAAAAGACATGTCTTGTCACTGTTGTATGAAGTGCTTGTAAGCAGCCTAATTCAAACCAAAATTACAGTTGGAAGTACCACCTTTCAGTAAAGATTTTTCCATTTATCCACAAACTTCAATTTAATAAAAAAAAAAGCCACTGAATTTTGAAACAAATTAGAAGGGGAAAGTGAAAAATGATACCCTCTATTTATGTTGGAAAATTGGAGACATGATTCAGGGTCTACCCTCATTCCCTTCCCCCATAGAAAAAGACCAGATTTATACATATATTCAAAATGATATGAATAATTGGAGCAATTATTCAGATATTCGGACTGAATATTCAGACATACTACATAAAAGTGTTTTGGTATTTGGGGGCTTGAATTATTTGGGTAATTGGACCAATTCACCATTTCACTTTGCCTCTGCAACTATGGCAGGCCCTTAATTGTAGTCTAATTTGCAGGATTTCTTTTCCTCCATAGGCACTTTATGAATACTGGGTTTCAGTTCAGGAGACCTGAGCTCGATTCTCTTTCACCCTTATTAGCCACATAACTTTGTGACCTTGGACGAGCCACTTTCCCTTCACTTCTTCTGTCCCTCAGTCTAGATCAAGGATTATTAAGCAGATCCTGCATGTTTCATGAAGTTGAGAAAAGGCTAAATAATACAACGGGAACATCTACCATTCAATGGTCTCCAGGTGGTTCACAAACATGATTTTGTTTAATTTTCACAATCATCACAATTGTGTAGAAGAAATGATGCTCCGAGAAACTAAACCTTACCAAAGTCACACAGCTAGAAAGGCACAGAGCCCCTACTCAGACTCCAGACTTGGATTCTAATGAACATGTTACACAACCTTCCTAATTGAGGCAAAATCCTACACAGACATGATGTATTTCTATTCATTTGATTCCAGCCAGTGCAGTGAACCAGGAACCTACCAGAAGTTGAGCAAATTTCCATACTGGTGGAGAGTTATAATTTGCATTTTTTTTTCACCAGGGATTCTAGGACACTGGAACAACTGGCTCTTAACTGTGTCGCTGCTGGGGCTACAGCCACATGTTCATGAAGGACATGTGAAACCTGTTAGCTTTGGCACCGTCATCAATAATAACTTTGCCATTCCCCTCAGCTTGGGAATCGATCCCTGGGGTTGGATTTGCTAACACCAGCATGAGGTCTCTTATCTAATCAGAGCTAGACCAGCCATATTTCAGTGCATTTGACAAGGAATGATGTAATAGTCTCCGTTGAAAATAAGATATGCATTTGACATTTGAATATCACGTAGTATTATGATTGTCAGCTGAATTACCAATAATGGGTTTCGTAAAAGCACAGTTTAAAATAGGGTAATGATTTTACTCTAGAGCTTTTCTTCCCTTGGTGACTGTGCTACTTACCCACACACATGTACCCATGTGTTGACACAGACATATACTTGCTTATCTACAAAATAATAATGGTATGCCTGTGAAAACAACCAGATTGTGTCTGTTTTAATATGAAGTCACTAGTCTCCCCTCTCACTCAAGATTTTCCCACATATGGATAACAAAATAAAAATAAAAATCCTCCTGTTTGGACTCCAGCAATAAGAATTTCCCCCATCTGTTCAGCATCTCTTTACCCGTCAGATATTTTGAAGGTAACAAAATAGTTCATCCCATCCTCTGTAAATTTCCACCAAACTACTGCACAATGTATATGGACTAGGCCACCTATCATTTAGATAGGTGAAAAAGAAGGAATCTTTTCAATCAATAAAGGGGATATTTGACCTGTCTAGAAAGAATAGATAAAGTAGAATATAGAACACAATTCACAAAATATAGAAATACTACCAATAGGCTAACTTGATATTAAACAACTTCTAGAAAAACTGCAAACGGAGGTCAATCTTTGACAGATCTAAAAATACCACCATGTGGATCAAATTTTCCAGTCACAGTTTCATCTTTGCAGATTTTCTTTCCTTTGTAAAAATCTTGCCATTTCTGCAGAGGAACTGATTAGACTGTCCACTTTAGTGCTGAGCAATGTATTTTTGAAAATGAGCTTAGGCCAACAATAGTGCAGTCTATTTGCTGAGTATTTTTATTTTTAATCTATCCAAGACCTGCTTTTAGGCCTTACACTTCATATTTGACAATTTGCTTTGGACGTAAAGTCTCTTGCAGTGGCAGCTGCTTGAATTTTCACATGAATAGTGTTTCAGTTGAGAACTGGACCAGTAGAGCCATGTCATTGGAACATACAATTTTAAGCCCCTTTTAATGAGTAGCATACATTCCCATGTATTGCTCTGAGTTTTGGCCTCACTCTCAGTAAAAGGAAGTGATACATGTTTTCACCTCAACTCACAAACTTTAGAACAGTTGAGCTAGAAGGTGAAACCGTTTTTGGAATAATTTATTAAAATGTCTCAGAGAAAGTTCCTTTGCTATGGACTCCGTTTCCTCCAGGACCTTAGTCACAGCTGAAAGTGTCTTGCTTTTCTAGGTCCCTGGATTACTGTTTCACAGTATAGTGCTCCAGCGATGCTACAGGAAAGAGGCACTGCCAAGAACTCAAGCTTCATCCACATCACTAAACAGTGAAACATCCTAAATACATCTAGATTATTAAAGTTCCATTAAGCACACACATTTTTGTGTTTATAATTTATGTGTTTTGGTAAAAATTTTCCCTAAGATGCTCTTCATATAAAAGCTGTGAGCATTTTTTGCCTAATTTAGTTGGGTGCTAAATGTAATAAATGCTAATTGTGGTGCCTCCCTAGTTCATAAAGTCTTTGCTCAGACATGGCCCTAATATAGAGTTTGATTCTCAGTGACAATTTTGATACTAAGTGAACCCTTCTTCATGGGCACACTGGATTGGTTCATGGTTAGACCCCTGACCTATGCTGTGTAATCAGAGTTCTTTCTTTCAAATAGGACTAGACCCAAGGGTGGTCCCTCACATTTAGAGTAGTGGGGTCTTACAGAATGTGATGCTAGGGTACTGCTCACAGTCATGTTCCACACAGGGCAGAGGAAGCCAGTCGGCAATAAGAGGAGGGGCCAAGGTGAGTAGGACCAAAGGTGGAGAGAGAGACTCTGGGGAAGATTGATTTCTTTGTCCATTTACCTCTGAGGCTTCTCTGTACCTCTGTCCTTCCTTGGGTTTGAAAAGTAGCCTTCTGATAAGTTTCCTTTATTGTCTATGCTGACCCTAATTAAGTTTCTGTCATGTGAAACTGAAGAATCCCAGCGACAGTATCACGTATCCATATCATCCCCAGATGACTCAGGCAAACTTCTGAGCTTTTTTTCCCAGAACAGATTAATAAATGGCTTATATATGAACCTCTGCTAATGTGAGCTTCTGAAGCAGTGGGACCATTTGCAAGAAAACTTTCCCTAAAAACGGCAATGATATTGGTCCTTTTGCATATAGTATTTTATTTTCTTAGGCAATTTTGTATTTTCTTGGTGATATGAAGCTTGTATAATAAAATGAATTTCAGTTATTGTGCTTTTAAAATTCAGGGATGCCTTCAATAACTTTTTGAAGTAGGAGAGGTTGTTTGTGCCTATACTAAATGACCTCAGACAGCTATGTTTTGAAAGATATCAGTTCTGACTTAAAAGTGTCCTTTGTCATCTTCACTGACTTGCTGTGGTGGTCACACTTGCCTGTAGAGAGACAGGGCTTAAGGAACAACATGGCTACGAAAGGTAGAGAGAGGTGGGTTCTCAGAATGCCAGCAGCTGATCTTCGGTAGTTTATTTCAATGCCTCAGCTTATTTCCTGTCTTACACAATTGGCACAAAAGTAAACGTTTTCTAAAGAATAAAGTAGATAACATACAAATAACATATATTAAGGGCTCTATAAATATTAGGACATTGCTGGTAACCACTATTAATTTATACTCTTAAATTATCCTGGGCCAGGGAAACAAATCCAGAGACATGCAATCTGAAGGTTGATGGTAAAGTGATTCAATTAAAAAACATTTCGGAGGATATTTACTTAAAGATTGCTTAATTAAAAATCACTTAGCCATATTCAAGTGTTCTTTACAAAAGCCACATCATATACTTGTCATTTGCCTGCCCTATCCCAGAAAACACCCATTGCGCACGCCACTCTTGGGCAGCTATGATTACTAGAAAATTCTGCCTTAAATTGAACTCATTGCACGCTGAACCTAGTTCTACCTGTCCCTGCCCAATAGGTGGAGGTGTGTGTCTTTCTACATAGGGCTATTCAACTATTTAAAGCATACTGTCTTGTCCCCAAAACTTCTTTTATCAATGTTAAAAATCTATCTATTTTTACTATTTCATCTTCCTTAAACATCTTCTCATCCAGCTTATCAGTTTTGGACTACTGTAGAGCATGTATTATCTGAGTTATTTGGAATAGAAGCAACTTTTCCACAGAGTAACCCAAGACTCCATTTGTGGTAACTGCAAAGATAGCTGTCAAATAGAGGGTTGTTTATATTCAGAATTAGTGAACACAAGCTGATTTCCTCATGAATCAGGAGATTTTGTTCTCTATCAAAGCTTAATCTACATATATATATATATACATATATATATATCTTTATGCCAATTGTAAAATCTTATCATAGCTTTTTTTGAAAGTAGATGTTTCTAATTATTTGTAATTGTCCAAATTATCACATGGTTCTCTCATCAGTTATGAATATACTTAGTACCCTGAAGTGAGCTTATTTAGGATATTTAAAATGCTAGTTTTTCCTTTAGAATGCTGACTGCCATTTTAATGTAAATCTAATCATTTCAATTCTTATTCTATTTTTTTTAGTCTGGAACATTTTCTACCATAAAAGAGTCTCTTTCTCTGTGTCATTTATGAAAGTTGCTCCAAGTAGGAATGGCCCAGTATTTTTCTTGACTGATTTTCTCTCAATATCACTGAAAACTGAGAAACTTTATTTGGTACCTTTTCAGTGTGTGTGTGTGTGTGTGTGTGTGTGTGTGTGTGTGTGTGTATGTTTTAAGGGTCAGTTCATATATGACCTTAACACAATGTAAAAGTTTAAGCCAACTACCAAAGTTTAGATGGCAGAGTCCCCACAGGAGACTACTCTCAAGTTTGATAAGCCCCTAGAAGAATCACACAATTCTTTGAAAGTCGTTAGATTCATGGTTACAGTTTATTACAGTGAAAGGGAGGAAGAGCCTGAGGTAGAGTTCAGGAAAAGTGTCCACTGTCCTCTGTGGAGTCAGATGCAAGATTTTCTTGGCATTGATGTTTGACAGTAAACAGGAAGTATTGTCAACTTGGGAAACTCATCCCAGGCTTCCGGGATGAGTTTTAGATGAGTTTTGGGATCCATTCTCTTCTAGAGGTGAGATGAATTCCTGTGAATCCAGTCTATTCTGAAGGCAAAACTAATGCTGCATAATCCAAAGGCCCTGTTATAAATCACATTATTAGACTGCCTGGTAACTAAAACCCTAAGGCAAACAAAGGCAGTCCCATTGGACATGACACTCCAAAGGTCTAAGAGCTCACTTCTCAGTAGCAGAGAGTGGAATTTTCTTTGCATAAGCTTAATTCTTCACTATATAACTGGACAGTGAATATAACTATTTTATTTTAAACTCTTTAAAGAAGAAAGTCTTCTATACATTGTTATAAACTGAATATTTGTGTTTCTCCTAAACTCATACGTTGAAATTATAGCATGTAGATGGTATGGGGAGAGGGACACTTGGGGTGGTTAGTTCATAAGGGTAGAGACCCCACGAAGTTATTTGTGCCCTTGTAAGAGAAGACATGAAAGAGGTTTTTCTCTAGGTTATGTGGGAATACAAGATAATTGTCTGCAAACCAGGAACTAGGTCCTACATCCTACCAGATGTAGGATTCATGTGCATCAATTTTGTACCTGCCAGCCTCCAGAACCGTGAGAAATTCTTATTCGTTGTTTAAGCTGATCAGTCTATGATGCTCTGTTGTAGCACCCTGCGTCTACAGAGACATACATCACAGTTCTCCATATAATTCACAAAATTCTCAATAAGTATTTTTTTGAATAAATAAATTAAGGCAAGCACAAAGCAGCCTTTTTTTTATTTTTTAAACTAGAATTTCACTGTCCACTTATGTTCCACTTTGGTTATATGCTCTCATTTTGCAGTGTATCCTTTGAAACTCTGAGCTCATTCTACATATTCCCACCCAAAAAATCTCAATTTGTCTTTTCTTGTGAAATCAGAAGCTGGGGCAGAGTCCTGAATGGCAACAGTTGTTGGCGCCAGAGAGCAGCTGCCTCCCACAGGCAGGACAACTCCCCGGAGCTCCTCTGCAGTGGATATTCTTCTGTTTTCTTCTGTGGTGGTCCTTTCTTCCAGGTAGGTATGGGCCAAGGACCTGAGCATAAAATGGGCAGTCTTGACCTATTTTGAGGTTTTAGAGAGAGCCTTACTGAGGCAATAACCAATAGTAATTCATTCAGAATAATGAAATAGAAAAGTAAAGTGAATTTTTAAAAAGTCAAAAAATTATATCCATGAATAAACTCATTGACAGATTGAGATTATCTGTTTGAGTGTAAAACTGTACTAAGGAATATATAGATAGGTTTGGTTATATTGACAGATATGTTTTTAAACACTAATATTATATAGATGTAATTCTCCCAGATAGAAATACAAGTTTAAAGTTATTCCAATAAAATGAATTCTAAAGCTTTTATGGAAGCATAAGAAAAATAAACAAGAAAAAGTTATAAAAGAAAAAATGACTAGGGGAGTTTTTAAAATTAGATATCATGTTATTAAGGCTATATTAAAGACTCTGGTGTGGTATGAGTGTAAAGAAAAATTAGTGAAGAAAAATAGGAAACCATGGTGGTGCATGCCTGTAATCCCAGTACTTGAAGAGCACAGGTTCAAGGCCAGCCTTAGCAATTTAGTGAAGCCCTGAACGTACAATGGGTAGTCTTGACCTATTTTGAGGTTTTAGAGAGAGCCTTACTGAGGTAATAACCAATAGTAATTCATTCAGAATAATGAAATAGATACTGCAATTTAGATACTGTTTCGAAATAAAGAATAAAATAGGGCTGGAGATGTAGGTCAGAGGTAGAATGCCCCTGAGTTCAGTTCCTGGGAACAAACACACACACACATACACGCATACACCCCCCCACACACACACACCACCACACCTGGTTGGAGGATCCACTTTAATTAATGGGAAAGATTGGTTAAATCAATGAAAAGGGGGATGGCATAATTTCTTGAATAACTGAAAAATATAAAACTTTATCCCTACCTCACAATATTTAAACGTTACAAATTAATTAAAGGATTAAAAGAACATAGTTTTAAAATCACAAAATAAGTAGGAAAACTACAGATGAAAATATATCATTTCTCAATAGGTGACAAATAGAAGTGAACAGAAAATGGAAATATCCAATAAATATTTAATTGTATAAAAATTTAAATAAATTCAAATTTAAGTTCATAAAATAATAAACTATTCTTATTAATTATCAATTAATAATCAATTAGAATAACTTACTAAAAATAATTGGAAAATATAAATTGTCCATAAAGAGTTATATAAATTAATAAGATACATTAACTGGGACAATTTATAAAAGAAAATAACAAGCAACTCACCATACAGGTTGTGAACATTATAATAAAATGTGTATTTATAACAAAGAATCAAAGAAGTATATATTAAGATATTAATAAAACATTTTTACATATCACACTGTTAATAATGAAAAAGATAATATTCAGTAGTGATAAGCATAGTGTAAAATAAGGACAATCATACTCTATTTTGAAATATGTAAAATAAGAAGGGTTTTCTAGAGGGCAATATGGATCATATGTAACAAAAACCTTAAAAAATTCATGCATTTGAGCCAGCAACTTTACTTGTAGGAATGCATTCTAAGAAAAACACTTAGAGCTATTAAAAAGATTTATGTTCATTTTTGTTCTTCATAGTATTGTTTATGCTGCCATAAAAATATTCAGCAAGAGAAGTATGGTAAAATAAATTATGGTCAACAAATATATTCAATATAACCATGAAAATGTGAGTTGAACAAGCATAGCACAATCAAAAATTTGTAATATTTGTAATTATATATTTATAAAAATTGAAGTTACTAGAAGACAAAAACAAAATATTAACAGTAATCTGTAAAATTTATTTTTTCTATTTAATATTTTTAAAAAATGTTATGTTTCCTTCTTTTTTATTTTAATTAAATTACTCAAATGGTGCTTCCATTTATTCTTATACACACAATACTATGGACTCAAGTAACTCCATTAATTTTTCCAGAAGTAATGTGTGTATATCTCTAGCTATTTTGTTTTTTATATTGAGGATTGAACCCAGGGGCATTCTACCTCTGAGGTACAAACCCAGCTCTTTTGATTTTTTATTTTGAAACAGGGTATTGCTAGGTTGCTGAGGCTCTCACTATGTTTCTGAGGCTGGCCCTCAACCTAGGATCCTGCTGTCTCAGCCTCCCAAATCCTGGAATAACAGGCACACACCACCACACTGGGCCATTATAGACTTTTAAATATTGAATGTACATTATTATTTCAATTAGATAGAAATGCTGTTTTAATAAGTGTTGATCCAGAAAGAAGAACGTAAATTTTCTTCAACACTCATAGGTTTAAATACTAAAGTTAAACTGGGCATGGTGGCACAAGACTGTAATCCCACTACTTGGGAGGCTGAGATTGGAAGATCCGGGTTCTCGGCCAGCCTCAGCTACTTCATGAGACCCTCTGCAACTTAATGAGACCCTGTTTCAAAATAAAGAATAAAAAATAGGGGTGGGGGTGTAGCTCAGAGGTAGAATGCCCTTGGGTTCAATATCCAGTACTCCTCCCCTCTATACACAGAGAGCACATCTATTCCCAGTCTTTGGAATTTCTCTTCAAACACACAAAATCGTTACATAAATTACTACTTATTTTATTAAACAGAAGAAACACTGCATGAGAACTGAAACTTGATTCTCACTTTGTGCAGAGGCACAAATCTTGAATTGTGTCAGACACAACCATATTATAGACATTTATTAGAACCACATATTCCCAAGTTTTGAAAATTAAAGAGTGTATTAGAGAGATTACTATAATGAAAAGGCAACCAGTGGAACTTTTATAATAACTTTTAAAAATGGCTGCCTTACCACATGGGATATTTGAGCTAGGTACTCAAAAGCCAGACCAGTGGTTCAACATTTAATTTTTAAAAACGTGACTAAGTATTTTTTATAAGGAGTTAGACAGCAGATTTATTTAATTATTTAACCCTTATTTGTAGAATGTAAAATGCATTCTAGGCTCTGGGGTTCTGATGAGGAAACAAGTTTCTTTGTACTTGTAGAGCTTGTGGTTTAGAGGGAGATATCAATTTAAAAATTCGCAAAGCATTTCACTGTGTCAGATGCAATGGCATAGTTTCTGAGAGCCATGAAAACACAAGAAAAGTCAAATGTGCCCAGAAGTTCTTGAGTTGTCTGTATATTCTAGATGTTAGTCCTCTATCAGAGGAGTAGTTGGCAAAATTTTTCTCCCATTCTGTGGACTCTCTGTTGAGGTTCATAATAGTTTCCTTTGCTGCACAGAAGCTCTTCAGTTTAAAGCAATCCCATGTATTGATCTTCCTTTTAATTTCTTCTCCCTTTAGGGTCTTGTTGAAAAATTTTCTACCTGTGCCTATGTGTTGAAGTGTTGGACCTATACCTTCTTCGAATAACTGCAAGGTCTCTGGCCTGACTTCCAGGTCTTTGATCCATCTTGAATTGACTCTTGTACAGGTGAGAAAGTGGTGTTCATTTCCATTTTTCTGCATATGGTGAACCAGTTTTAGCCTTTTCAACTTTTGTTGAAGAGGCTATCTTTTTTCCAGTGTATGTTTTTGGCTCCTTTGTCAAAAATCAATTGGCCATAAGTGTGGAGAGTTGTTTCTAAGTCTTCTATTCTTCTCCACTGGTCTATGTGTCTGTTTTTGTGCCAATATCGTGCTGTTTTTATTACTATGGCTTTGTAGTATAGCTTGAAGTCAGGTATTGTGATGCCTCCTGCATGGTTCTTCTTGCTGAGAACTACTTTGCTAGTCTGGGTTTTTTGTTGTTCTAAATGAATTTAGGGACTGAATTTGTCTGTGAAGAATGACCTTGGTAATTTAATGAGTATTTCATTGAATCTGTAGATCACTTTTGGAAGAATGACCATTTTGATGATATTTATTCTGCCTATCCAACAGCATGGAAGATCTTTTCATCTTTTAAGGTCTTCTTTGATTTCATTTTTCAATGTCTTATAATTTTCATTGCAGAGGTCTATTACCTCCTTGGTTAGGTTTATTCCTAAGTAGTTAATTTTTTTGGTGGGGGATGAGTGGAAGTGTTTTCTGGATTTCTTTTTCAGTGAATTTATTGTTGGCATACAGGAAAGCTTGATTTTTTTTTTTTAAGATTGATTTTTGTATCCAGACACTCACTGCTAAGAAAACAAATAACCCAATCAAAAAATGGGCAAGTGAACTAAATAGACACTACTTCACAAAGGAAAAAATACAAATGGCCAATAAATGTATAAGGGAATGTTCAACATCATTAGCAATCAGAGAGATGCAAATCAAAATTACCTTGAGATTCCACCTAACCCCAATTAGAATGGCAATCATCAAAAACACAAACAACAACAAATGCTGGAGAGGGTGTGGAGAAGTGGGAACCCTAATACATTGTTAATGGGATTGTAAATTAGTGCAACCACTTTGGAAAACAGTATGGAGGATCCTCAGACGAATGAAAATGAATCTACCCTATGATCCAGCAATACCACTTCTGGGTATCTACCCAAAAGAATGAAAACCAAACTACCAGACTAATGCATGCATATATATGTTTACAACCACACAATTCACAATTTCCAAACTATGGAACCAAACAAGATGTCCATCAACAGATGAATGGATTACAAAACTATGGGATATGTACACAATGGAATTTTACTCAGCCATAAACAAGAACAAAATCTTGTCATTTGCAGGGAAATGGATGCAACTGGAAAACATTATGCTAAGTGAGATTAGTCAATCACAAAAAGTAAAAAATCAGATGCTGTCCATAATATGGAGAAGCTAGGGAGAAAATGGGTCATAGGAGGGACTCTAGATGAAGAAGGAGAAACTTTATATGAACAAAAAAGGCAACCTAACTGAAGGTGATGGGGGAGAGGGAAACACCTTAATGCACATGATGTACATTCACAAATATATCAAAGTTAATCATTATACTGAACATGAGAAGGAGGGAAGGGGGAGGGAGTAGGGTGGGAATTAGGGAAGGGCTAAATCAGTGCTGTATGCATGTATGCCTCTACCAGCTTGTACCTCATTAAGATGTATGATTACAATGCCCCAATTAAAAAAAATGTGCCCAGATGAAGTGATATCTAGACTAAGAATTGCAAGATGAATTAAAAAACAGGTAAATTTGCGAAATTGGGATAGAGAACATTTTGAGTGAGAACAGAATGTTCTAGATATGCCCAGAATATCCCATCAATCCCAGAGGCTTGCATTCTAAATTTTGATCAAATCAAAAATATTCGTTTTTCCTTAATGACTTATGCTTGTGTTCATCCAAGAAATATTTGCCTGACATAAATTTGATTTTATTTATTTTATCTATTCATTCTTGCATTCTGCTTTTGTATTTATCACACTTGTATTTTACTTTGTGCTTAATTTACTTTTCTATTTTTGGCTTCTAATTGTTTAAACTAGATCATTGTTTATAGACTTTATTTCCAATACACTTAAAGTTGTAAATCTTTCTCTAAGTACTACTTCAATTGCATCCCCCAAATTTTGATTCATTTTATTTTGATTTTCATTTAATTAAGCCTATTTTCTAATCTCTTTGAGATCTACATTTTAAATTCTTTTTTTGTGTGTGTGTGTGGTACTGGGGATTGAACCCAGAGACATTCTACCTTTGAGCTACACCCCCAGACTGATTTTATTTCTTACTTGGAAATGGGGTCTCACTAGCTCAGGAGAGTCTCACTACTTGCTAAGGTTGTCCTTGAACCTGTGATCCTCCTATCTCCACCTCCCAAGTACTGGGATTACAAGCATGCACCACCACACTCAGTTTTATATTTTACATTCTAAGTTTCCATTATTTTTGAGATTTTCCTGTTATCTTTTTGAATTTTTATTCCTATTTTATTTTCTTTGCAGTCAGAAGACATACTATGCATGGTCTCAATACTATTAAATTTATTAATACTTATTTTAAAATCCAGAATATGCTCTATCTTGGTGAATGCTGCATGCATACTTTAAGAGAATTAATATTCTGCTGTTTATTGAGTTGTGTGTTCTATAAAAGTAAAAAAAAAAAGTCCATTTTGTTGACTGTGGTATTTAAGTGCTAATTTTTTGTCCTCTTGTTCTATTAATTATGAGAAAATTGTATTGGAAGCCCCAACTAGAATAATAGCTTTACTATTTATCTGTTCAATTTTTCTTCAGTTATTGCTTTATGTATATTAAAGCTGTGTTATTAGGTATACATATGTTTAAGATTATATATATTTTATATATATTTTATTTATTTTATCTATTCATTCTTGCATTCTGCTTTTGTATTTATCACACTTGTATTTTACTTTGTGCTTAATTTACTTTTCTATTTTTGGTTTCTAATTGTTTAAACTAGATCATTGTTTATAGACTTTATTTCCAATACACTTAAAGTTGTAAATCTTTCTCTAAGTACTACTTTAATTGCATCCCCCAAATTTCGATTCATTTTATTTTGATTTTCATTTAATTAAGTCTATTTTCTAATCTCTAATAAGCATATATATATATATGTACATATATATATTGTTTATCCCTAGGAAACATCCCTCTCCATTTCCTAGAGATCCTTATTTTCTTATTCTGAGTTATATTTTGTTTAATAGAACTCAGAATAATTTTTTAAATTTTTGTTTTCATGGTATGTCCATTCTCATCCATCTACTTTTAACTTATTGCTGTATTTGTATTTGTCATGGTTAACTTAACTGAGCCATTGTGTGCCCAGATATTTGATTAAGCATTGCTCTGGGTGAGTGTGTGAGGATGTTTCTGGATGAGATGAATGTTGGAATTGGTAGACACAGTAAAGCACATTTCCCTATCCATTGTGGATGGGCCTCATTCAATCCACTAGATGTCTGAACAGAATAATAATACTAAAAATAGTGAGTAAGGGGGAATTTATTTCTCTGCATGACTGTTTTGAAGGTGGGACAATGGTTTTCTCCTGCACTCAGATGGAATTGCTCCATCAGCTCTTTTATATCTCAGGCACTCAGACTAGAGCCACAGCACTAGCTCTCCTGGCTCTCCAGCTACAGTGGTCCAACTGTGGCACTTCCCAGTCCCTACAAGCATATGAGCCAATTCCTTGTCATAATCTTTGTATCTCTCTCTATTGGCTTTGTTTCTCTAGAGAACCCTGGGTAATACAATATTTAAGTTTCCTGTAAGACAGAATGTAATTAGGTCTCATTTGAATAATTCTGGGTTTTTTTGGGGGGGGGGGAGGAGGGGTGTACTTTCTCTGTTTCCTCATTTAAAAATAAATGCTTTACCAAAGTGAAATGTTGACTCCTTCTCTTCTTTTTCCTTCTTTTCTTAGTTTCTTCCCTCTCTCCTCCCTTACTCCCTCCCTTTCCTCCTTCTTTCCAGATTTGAAAGATCTTATTTTATGGTCATTTGGCCTGTATAGTTTCTAATGAAATATCTGCTGCAATTCTATTTTATTCCTTATCATATAATGCATTTCCCCATCAACTTTTAAGACTTTATTGCTGTTTTAAAATAATTTGATTATAATATAACTTGGTATGCTTCTATTCATGTTCATTTTACCTAAGATTCTTTGTAGTTATTGTATTGGTAAATAGATGAATGACTTGAAGCTGGGCGTGGTGATTCATGCTCCTAATCTCAGTACATGGGAGGCTGAGACAGGAGGATCACAAGTGTCCTGCCAGCCTTAGCAGTTTAGTGAGGCCCTCTGCAAATTAATGAGAAACTATTTTAAAATGAAAGAATAAAATAGGGATGGAGGAATAACTTGGAGGTAGAATGGCCCTAGGTTCCATTCTCAGTACCTCCAAAAAAAAAAAAAAAAGATGATTTGAATAAAATTTGAGCAAAACTTAGCATCTTTATTCAAACTTCTCTCTCTCTATTAACCTCCATTCTTTGAATCAATTCATGCATATTTATTCAAACTTCTCTCTCTCTCTCTTAACCTTCATTTTTTGAATCAATTCATGCATATATCAGACTGTGTGGTGTTATTTCATAGGTCAATGATACTTTGTTCATATTTTTCAGTCTTTTGTTATCTGTTGCATTTTGGATAGTTTCAATTGTTGTGTTTTCCTAGTTCCTAATATAATCATTTTATAGTTTCTATTGTTATATTTTTCTATAATGGATAATATACTGCTAAACATATCCAAACAACTTTTGATTTTTTTTTTTTTTTTTGCGGTACTGGGGATTGAACTCAGGGGCATTCTACCTCCGAGCTACACCCCCAGCCCTATTTTTATTCTTTATTTTGAAACAGGGTCTCACTAAGTTGCGAGTGCCTCACTAGGTAGCTGAGGCTGGCCGCGAACCCGGATCCTCCGGTCTCAGCCTCCCGAATGCTGGGATTACAAGCGTGC
>PVLC010014853.1:0-10999 GCA_004027655.1 Graphiurus murinus
CGGTACTGGGGATTGAACTCAGGGGCATTCTCCCTCCGAGCTATACCCCCAGCCCTATTTTTTATTCTTTATTTTGAAACCGAGTCTCACTAAGTTGCGGAGTGCCTCACTAGGTAGCTGAGGCTGGCCGCGAACCCGGATCCTCCGGTCTCAGCCTCCCGAATGCTGGGATTACAAGCGTGCGCCACCACGCCCGGCTGGCTGTTTCTAAACAACTAGTTGAGTTGAGGATCTCTGTGAATCTCATAATCTATCATGTGTCCCTTTTCCCTTTGACTGCAGGAAGCTCAGCCATATTCAGAGCCCACCTCTCTGCTGGGTACCTCTGTGGAATGTTTTTGGTTTTCGTTTTTATGTGGTGCCAGGACTGAATCCGGGCCTTGCACATTGTAAGCACATGCTTTATCACTGAGCTACGTCCCCAGCCCCTGCGTCTACTTTTGGCTATTGACATCACCCTCGGTTTCATTTACCTTTTACCTTTACCCTGTTGCCTTTTTTTTTCCCAGTAGTTCAATAACTTTTGGTAAATGTATATAGTTGTGCAATAATCACAAAAGTTACATTTCCATGGCCCCCAAAAGAATATACACATTTCCATCACTTGTCATTGCGCACAGTCAACCACTAATTTACTTTCTGTCTGCGTAGCTTTCCTTTTTCTGGACATTCTCCATCAACGGGCTCATACCTGTCCTTCACGTCTGGCTTCTTTCGCTGAAGCCCAGGGTCTTGATGTTCATCTGGAGCATCAGTCAGTACTTCATTCCTTTTTATTGCCTAATAGTATTCTACTGTATAGAGACGTTACATTTTGTTTATTCATTCACCAAATGACAAACATTTGGGTTGTTTTCACTTTTGCGCTATTATGAATAATGCTGCTATGAACATTCTCATATCAATCCTTCTATAGATGTATGTTTTCATTTCTCTTGGGCAAATACCTAGAAGTGAAATTGCAGGGTCACATGGTAAATTTATGTTAAGAATCTGACAAACTGTTTTCCGAAGTGCTGCAGCATTTCAAAGTCCCACAAGAAATATATGTATGAGGGTTCTAATTTCAGGGCTGGAGTGAAGCTCAGTGGTGGAGCACATGCCTAGCATGTGAGAGGCCCTGGGTTCTATCTCCACATTGCAAACAAACAACAACAAAAATCCCATCTCTTGAAGGTTCTGGTTTCCCCACATCTTCATCAACACTTGTTATTGCCTGTTGTGTTTACTGACTGTAGCCATTCTAGTGGGTGTGAAGTGGTACCTACTGGTGGTTGTGTGTGTGTGTGTGTGTGTGTGTGTGTGTGTGTGTGTGTGTGCAGTACTGAGGCTGGAACCCAGGAGCCTTCTATCTCCAGGCTACATCCCCCAGACCTATTTTGCTTTTTATTTGGAAACGGGGTCTCACTAAGTTGCTAAGAGTCTCTCTAAGTTGCTGAGGCTGGCTTCGAACCTGTGATCCTCCTGTCTCAGCCTCCTAAGTACTGGGATTACAAGTGTGCACCACCATGCCCAGCTCTACTTGTGGTTTTAATTTGTATTTTTTCCAATGACTTACGATGTTGACCATCTCTTCATGTGCTTAAATACCATTCATATATCTTCTTTGGTGAGATATCTATCCAATATTTTTTTGCTCATTTTTAAATTGGGTTATTTACATTGTTATTATTGAGTTGTAAGAGTTCTTTATATATCAGGTTTTTGTTTTTTGTTTTGCTTTGTACTGAGTATTGAACCCAGGGACATTCTACCTGAGGTATACCCCAGCCCTTTTAAATTTTAATTAATTAATTTGTGATATTGGGAATTGAATATGGGGACATTCTACCTCCAAGGACAACACTGGACTTTTTTTTTTTTTTTTTTTTTTTGTGGTACTGGAGATTAAACCCAGGGGCATTCTACCTCTGAGGTATACCTCTAGCCCTATTTTTTATTCTTTATTTTATTTGTGGTACTGGGAATTGAACCCAGGTGCATTCTACCTCCAAGCTACACCCCCAGTCCTATTTTTTATTCTATATTTTGAAACAGGGTCTCGCTAAGTTGCAGAGGGCCTCACTAGATAGTTCAGGTTGGTCAAGAACCAGCGATTCTCTTGTCTCAGCCTCCCAAGTACTTGGGATTACAAGCGTGCACCACCATGCCCAGCTCTTTTCTCTCTCTCTCTCTCTCTCTCTCTCTCTCTCTCTCTCTCTCTCTCTCTCTCTCTTTCTCTCTCTCTCTCTCTTTTAATTTTGAAACAGTATCTGACTAGGTTGCTGAAGTTGGCCTCAAACCTGTGATCCTCCTGTTTCAGCCTCTCAAGTACAGATGTGCCCCACCATGCCCAGATCTCTATATATCATTGTATTAACTCCTTTTATCAGATACATCATTTATAAATATTTTCTCCTAGTTTGTGGCTTTTTACTTTATTAATGGTATTTTTATTATTTATTTACTTATTTTGTAGTACTGGACATTGAATCTAGGGGCATTCTACCTCTGAGCTACATCCCTATTTCTTTTTTTTTTAAATGGTCTCACTAAGTTTCCATGCACTTGTCTCAAACCTGTGATTCTCCTATCTCAGCCTCCCAACTACTAATATTACAAGGGACACTACTGCACCCAGATAACAGTGTTTGTCCAATTGAAATGTTTTTAGTTTTTATGAAAATCCGAACTTGTGCTAAAAACTCTTTGCCTATTCCAAAGTCATAAAGATTTACTCCTATGTTTTCTTCTAAGAGTTTTATGGTTTCAGCTCTTACACTGATGTCTAACTGACTTTAAGTTAATTTTTGCATAGCATAAAAAAAGGAGACTAAATTCATGTTTTGGCATGTGGCTATCCAATCGTCCAAAGCCATTTGTTGAAAAGACTATCCTTTTCCCATTAAATTGCCTTGGCACCTCTGTCAAAAATCAATTGACCATAAAGGCAAGGGTTCATTCCTGGACTCTCAATTCTGTTCCATTGATTTATATGACTATCCTTATGACCGCACTACTTTGACAGCTGTTCTTGTTTTCATTTTTCTCTGTTTCTTCATACACTTTAATTTATTTAACTGGGAGAATATATCATTCCCAAATTGATATTAGCCCTTGGCAAGAATGTAATTGAGTCTTCCTAAAATCAAACCATCAAGGCCCCTCTTTGTGAAAATCATTGCAAAGCCATTAAAGGGACTACAACCATATTCTTATTCGGACAAACCCCAAAGGAGATCAAGAAAGGAACAGACACGTACCCTTGCCACCATAATCGGATTTACTGATTCTCAAGGAACAGGGAAGACAAGCTGCTAATTAGGAGGCAGTTAAGAACTTATTTCCTTTCTTAATATGGCTTTAGAATACACTAGACCTAAGAAGTAATGTCTGTCTTTGAGCTATGAATATGACAATATTTTATTTAGCAGGTTTGATATTTAAAGAAACCAATAGAAGCCGGGCGTGGTGGCGCACGCTTGTAATCCCAGCATTCGGGAGGCTGAGACTGGAGGATCCGGATTCACGGCCAGCCTCAGCTACCTAGTGAGGCACTCCACAACTTAGTGAGACTCGGTTTCAAAATAAAGAATAAAAAATAGGGCTGGGGGTATAGCTCGGAGGTAGAATGCCTCTGAGTTCAATCCCCAGTACCACAAAAAAAAAAAAAAAGAAAGAAAGAAAGAAAGAAACCAATAGAGCCGGGCGTGGTGGCGCATGCTTGTAATCCCAGCATTCGGGAGGCTGAGACCGGAGGATCCAGGTTCGTGGCCAATCTCAGCTACCTAGTGAGGCACTCCGAAGCTTAGTGAGACTCGGTTTCAAAATAAAGAATAAAAAATAGGGCTGGGGGTATAGCTCGGAGGTAGAATGCCCCTGAGTTCAATCCCCAGTACTGCAAAAAAAAAAAAAAAAGAAACCAATAGGAGCCAGGCGTGGTGGTGCATGCATGTAATTCCAGTACTTGAGAGACTGAGACAGGAAGATTGCAGGTTCAAAGCCAGCCTCAGCAACTTAGTGAGATCCCGTTTCAAAATAAAAAATAAAATAAGGCTGGGATGGGCTCACAGCTAGAATGCCCTTGGGTTCAATTCCCAGTTAACCCCACACACACACACACACACAAAGAAAGAAAATAAAGAAACCAGTAGGAACTTTGGACATTGAGTGGTGGCGCATGCTTGTAATCCCAGCATTTGGGAGGCTGAGACCGGAGGATCTGGGTTCGAGGCTAGCCTCAGCTACCTAGTGAGGCACTCCACAACTTAGTGAGACCCTGTTTCAAAATAAAGAATAAAAAAAATAGGAATGGGGGTGTAGCTCGGAGGTAGAATGCCCCTGAGTTCAATCCCCAGTACCGCAAAAAAAAAAAAAAAAAAACCTGGAACTTTGGACATTGAAAAGAAAGCCCTAAATAGACAGCCCTCACCCACCTTAAACGATGGGATGTGAAATGCCACACTCTTCCCTGTAAGGACAATCTTTGAGAGGAAATTCCAATTCTAACATTATTGACCAACTTGATAAAGCCCGAAAATAGGACCCCGAAGGAGTCATCCCTAGGGAGAACTGAGTGGGGGAAGGTATATCTCCAGGAAGATAAACTTCTTCCTGATGGAAAAGGAAAACGGTGTCTGAAAGTAAAAACCTGCAAGGGTGGGGGTCGGGGTGGGGAGGGCTGGTGAAGGGTGGAGTCCAAAGAGAGAGGCTGCAGAACAGAGGACAGGAGAGCGTAGCTACCACTTGATTCTGGAGGTTCTTTGCTTTTTGGTATCTGGGAAAATCCTAGTTTTTACCCAGCCATCACATTCTCCTTCTTCATTATAATTCTTCTTTTAAATTGCACTGCACTTCATTAAAGCGAGTCACAGATGGCAGCCCAGGCTCAGGTGATGGTCTTGGAGAGAATAAAAAGGTGATGTGGTGAAGGGGTGGGGAGCTGCTGGACTCATGGAAGGGAGCCGCACTGTCTTGAAGGGGTACAGCCCAGGCTCCAGGTGGTGACCAACACTGTGAGATGTGACCCCCTGGCGAGCTTAGACCGCTTAAAATGGTAGACCAGTTCCCAGTGAACAACTCAAGAGAGGCATAAGACTAAGCCCTGTATTTAGGTGAGATGAAACTCACCTCTGAAGGGGCATTGAGGAGAGGTAAACATCTGGGTGACATTTTAAAGTGTATTCATTTATTTACAGATATGTAGAGACTCCTACTATGTGCCACGTGTCTTATATTACATTTCTTTTTTTAGTAAGTCATTGGAATCCTTCCTGAAAGAAGGTAAGTGGGTGGGGGAGAGAAAGAGAAACACTCAATAAATCTTGGTTGAATGAATGAATTACAACAGCCAGATGGCATGAGCCTTAAGTGAGTGGGGATTTTTCCATGAGGCTGCAGGAATAATGATCTGGGAGTGGCTTTAGGCCCTGCCTCCCTACTCTGTGGTTGTGGAATGGCAGCCTCCCTGGAAACAGCTGCTAAACCCTCCCTCAGGCAGGGAATTGAGAGAGGATATCTGAAGGGGCTGAGGGCTCAAGAGGTTGGGGAAAGCCAGGTGGTGGCACACACCTGTAATCCCAGTACTTGGGAGGCTGAGACAGGAGGATCACAGGTTCAAAGCCAGCCTCAGCAGTTTAGCAAGACCTTACTTCAAAATAAAAAATAAAAATGAAAAAAAGGGGGGGCTAGGGATGTAGTTCGATCCCCAGTACCACATACACACACACAAAAGGGTTAGGGAAGGAAGCATGGGAAGTGGGATCAGGGTAGAAGTCTAGAAGGTTGGTGGCTGGTGAAAAATTGGTTTTTGTTCAGAGAGTAGTTGAGTATTAACCAGGACATGGGACCTGGTGAGATTAGCTTATGTGTGTGTGTGTGTGTGTGTGTGTGTGTGTGTGTGTGTGAGAGAGAGAGACAGAGAGAGAGAGACAGAGAGAGAGATAGAGAGAGACAGAGACAGAGAGAGATAGAGAGAGACAGAGAGAGAGAGAGAGAGACAGAGAGAGAGACAGAGAGACAGAGAGAATAGGAACCCAGAGACATTCTACCTCTGAGCTGTATTCCCAGTCCCAACCCTATTTTATTTTATAACAGGGTTTCACTAAGTTACTGTATGCTGGCTTCGAACCTGTGATCCTCCTGTCTCAGCCTCCTGAGTACTGGGATTACAGGAGTGTGCCACCACATCTGGCTCCAGATCAGGTTTTAAATGTTCTCCAAATCAGTGCTATTAAGGTCTTGACTATGCAAATTCTAGTAATCATCATATAGCTTCTATTTTCAAGAACTACGATGTGCCAGGCTCTGAGGAAGCTCTTTCAATTCTGCAAAGTATTATCCCCTTTTACAGAAAAGGAAACTGAGGTTTAGAGGAAGGAAGTAATGTGTCTAAGACCACACAGCTAATAAGGGCCATGAGTATTATTCAGACTCAGGTCTGTATTTCTCCAAACGCTGGGCCATGCCTTACAGCCCAGTCTGCCCTAACTAAGGCCTTGGGGTATTGGCACAACCCAGAGATGTTCATGATATGCCCCTGTGTGGCTCCAAGCTCCTAGCTGGAGGTCACACTACACATATGAACCCCACTGCTTGTACTTCTTGGACCCTGCTTTACACAAAGGACTGGCATTCCTGAGATGTAAGCAGCTTCACTGTGATGTTTTACATCTTAAAGGGAAGTCGACACTGCCGGGTATGATGGCGCACGCTTGTAATCCCAGGACGTGGGAGGTTGAGATGGGAGGATTCAGGTTCGAAGCCAGCCTCAGCTATTTAGTGAGAACCTGTGCAACTTAGTGAGACCCTGTTTCAAAATACAGAGTAAAAAATAGGACTAGGGGTGTAGCTTGGAGGTAGAATGCCCCTGGGTTCAGTCCCCAGTACCGCAAAAAAAAAAAAAAAAAAAAAAGGAAACTGACCTTCTATGCTGGCTCTGGCCAAGGGAATGCGACTCCTCATGCATATACCTGGAGTCCTTGTCTCCTATCAAGCTTGGTGCTTGCTCTGTGTATGAGCTTAATTCACTAATTCACTCCTTCAAAAAAGATCAGTGGTGGGGCACGCTTGTGATCCCAGTACTTAGGAGGCTGAGACAGGAGGATTCGGGTTCACAGCCAGCCTCAGCTACTTAGTGAGACCTGTTTCAAAATAAAAGGGCTAAGGGTGTAGCTGAGAGGTAGAATGCATCTGGGTTTGGGGTTTAATACTGAAAAAAAAGAAAAAATCAGTGTGACCTGAGTCACTTGGTTGCTTGAACACAGGCAGGAAATGGCAGACAGCAGTGCTCATTCAGAGCTGGGTTTTTGCCGGACAGATCTGATAAAAAGGAGGAGAGACAAAGAGGCATGGGGTATTGATGAGAGTGTTATTAGAGTGTTGGGCCGCTGGGTGCGGTGGTGACATGTGTTTGTAATCCTGCAGGTTCGAGGGCAGCCTCAGCAATTTAGCAAGACACCATTTCAAAATAAAAAATAAAAAGGACTGGGAGTATAGCTTGGAGGTTCAATCTCCAGCAACAACAAAGTGTTGGCCTTGGTACTTAAGATGGAGGAAAGCAAAGGAAGGAGAGAGCTGACGCATTAGGAGAACATAAAGAGGTCACCAGCAGAGAGGCCGATGGGACAGAACTCTCCCCAGGTGGAGAAAGCACGGCACAGCAGGGCAGGTGCACTTTGGGATGAAGACAAGGTCCAGGGTGTGATGGTAAGAAGGAGAGGCTTGAGTGGCCCACAGGAGATGGCCATTGTAATGAGGAGGTCATGGAACTGGTCTGTCTGCTTGGGTACTAAAGCAACCCAGGCTGATGGTGGAAAGTAGCCAGGGCCACTGAGAAGCCCACTAGACTGAACACAGAGGCGGGGCAGTTGGACTTGGCAATAGAGGTAAATAGTCATTACATCAAGAGCAATTTATTTATTTACTTATTTATTTATTTACAGTACTAGGGATTGAACCCAGGGGCATTCTACCTCTGAGCCACACTCCCAGCCCTATTTTTATTCTTTATTTTGAAACAGGGTCTCACTAAATTGCAGAGGGCCTCACTAAGTAGCTGAGGCTGGCTGCAAACATGTGATCCTCTAGTCTCAGCCTCCCAAGTACTGGGATTACAAGCGTGCGCCACCATGCCTGGCACATCAAGAGCAATTTAGAGCCAGGCATGGTGGAGCACAGCTGTAATCCCAGTACTTGGAAGGCTGAAACAGAAGGATCACAGGTTTGAGGTCAGCTTTGGCAATTTAGTGAAGCCCTTAGCAACTTAGTGAGACCCAGTTTCAAAATAAAAATAAAAAATAAAGCTGGGGGTGTAACGCAGGGATGGAATGCCCCTGGGTTCAACTCCCAGTACCAGAGGGGGAAAAAAAAGAGAGCAATTTAGCAGAGCATTAGTCCAAAAACAGGGATGAGGAGTGAGCAAGAGAAGGAAGAAGGAAGGCATTATGCAGAAATATCTCTGGGGTTTGTTGGGAATGAGAGCGGAGAAGTGCTCAAGTCTCTCCCACTCTGGAGGGGTGTAGGCTGGAAGAAGGGAATTCTTGTTCAGGGTGGGAGAGGCTTGAGCAGGAGCAGATGGGAATGATGTAGCAAAGAGAATGCAGTGGAAGGGGGACAGGGTAGCAAAGTCCTGGGGAAGCCAGGGGCATTCAGCTTCTGCTAGATCAAGGGCTCCATCCTCCTTGCAACCAGGATAGAGACAGAGAAGGAGCGGGTGTGGGTAGCTTTGCAGATTTGAGAGATGAGGGAGTCCTACTATGGCGTATTCTGTTTTCTCAGAGAAGCTTGAGGTGAGGTCATCAACAGTGCATTCTGTTGAGGAATTAGCTCCTATATGGCACGCACGCACACACACACATGCACGCACATGCATGCACACACCCTGCCTGCCCTATGACTCATCAGGAGGAATCAAAGGGCTCTAGTCAGGCTTTTGTGTTTAGGACCTTGGCCTTTACTCTCATCCTGTACCTGGTCAGGTAAAGAGTCTATTTTGTACTTCTGGTGTCTGAGCTCTTTTTGGCAGATAAAGGAGGACATCACTGTGTCCCGGGGAGCTGACTGTCCAGATGGAGGAGAGGGGCAAACAAACAGCCAGGAAAGTGGCTATATGTGACTGGAAATGCCAAAGACTCAGAGCTACGACTTCAGGGGTCTCTGGAGAGGATCCCTTAAAGGAGCTTGGAACTGCCAGGCATGGTAGCACACACCTGTAATCCCAGTACCTGGGAGGATGAGACAGGAGGATCGCTGGTTCAATTTCTAGCTCTTGGCAACTTAGTAATAAAATAGGCTTGGGGGTGTAGTTTGGAGGTGGAATGTTCCTGGGTTCAAACCCTGGGACGAAGAGAGTAGGGGATCTTCTTCCTAAGAAACAGGTTGGGCCTTGCAGATGGGGGACAAATAGTGGAAGCCCTGTGGCAGCGATGGCTGATGTCTGCAGCAGCAGCAGTGGCCTGAAAAAGACTCTAGTCAGTTTCCCCGCAAGGTTCTGGAGCACAGACTGCCCATCTTTGGGGTTGTGTGAACCCCTGGAGCTCTTAAACTTTGGGAGAGAGAGGAAGGGGATACTGTAGGGATGAGGAAATCTTGCTGATCTGGTGGGTGGGACTCAAGCTGAATTTAATTTGATTTAGGCCAACTAAGCGATGACTAAGAGAGGTACAGACGTCATGAGTTTGAGAAGAGCGTGCGGTGGGCCCAGGCTCTGGACAAAGGGTGAACAGTGAGTGGGAAGTGACATCTGGCTCGCCCCTCACCCTGCTCCCTGAGGCTGGAACACAGCAGACACAAAGCTGCCACATGGCGCCACTCGGCCTTCACAGATGAGCACAAGGACATCCCTCCCCACCAGGCCCAGGAGCAGGGCAGCGGGGCAGCCCCACATGGACCCTGTGCTCAGAGTTGGCAATCCAGAGCTTGGCTCCACTCCTTCATGAGCTGTCAAACTCTCCTAGGCTCGCCACCTGAGGGTCTCATCATGTGGTCCCGGGGCTTGGGCCTCCGGTTTCATTGCCTTGGGTTTGTGTTCAGTTCCAGGGACCGTATATACAGAGATCTGAGCAGGAGGCTCCTGGGCATTCTCCTGCCCTGCCTTTGTACACACCTTGCCACATGGGGGCTGAGAGATGGGTGAGCAGGGGACGAGAGGACAATGGGTTGAGAGTCTGAGAATGCTCATGGGACTCAAGAGCCTGGTTAGCACAGCTGTGTGCCAGCCTGCCGCGTTCAGCCACAGGAGTGCAGGGATCTCACCTACCAACTTCCAAGGTTGTGCTCACTAGGCTGGGTAGTGCCAGGCAGAGGGATGGGGTTTCCAGAGCTTCAGATCTATAAAGGCTGGGGTAGCAGGCACGTGGATCACAAGATACCACAACCCCCTCTTCCAGCACATGCCCGACTTACAGAAGACAAGAGGTCTGGACAAGCACTAAGACTTGGTCAGAGGGCTCTTTCCTCACCTGGTCATTCAAGTCTGATGGTTCCTCGAGCAACAAGGGGAAAATCTATCTTTTCATTCCCTCAGCAAATATGCATCATGCAAATATGTCTTGTATGTTTAGACCCCCGTGCTGACCACTGGAATATCATTCTTCCTGCCCTCAAGCAACCCACAGTCTGTAGGTGGGGGAGACAGATATAGATGCAAACGGGAGTGATACTCAAGGCTTAGAGCTGTGGTGGGCAAGTCCTTAAACCAGCCCAGGGATAGGGACAACTTCCTGGAGGAAGTGATGGTTCTAAAACTGTGGTGGGTTCCAAGATACCAATGTCCATTCAAAGCAGCACAAGTCTCGAGGGGTATCACTGTATGTCTGTGTGCAATAGATTTTAAGACAGGCATGGTGGTGCATGCCTGTAATCACAGACTTGGGAGGCTGAAACAGGAGGATGGCAGGTTCCAGGCTAGGCTCAGCAACTTGGCAACTTAATGGGATTCTGTTTCAAAATTTAAAAAAAAAATGAAATAAAATTAAAAGGGCTGGGGTATAGCTTGAGGTAGAATGCCCCTGGATTTGAT
>PVLC010014853.1:11099-38562 GCA_004027655.1 Graphiurus murinus
GGGGGGGGGGGGGGGGGGGGGGGGGGGGGGGGGGGGGGGGGGGGATTGTGGCTAGGACAGAGCTTCAGCAGTGCAGAAGAGGAGATGGTGAGGGAACTGGAGTAAGAGTAGCCAATGAAGAGAGTGTGGGACAGTGAAACCAAGGAAGATTGTTTCTTATTATAAGTCAGCAATGAGCAGGCATATTTGGTTGAAATGTATACTTCTTTTAAACTTGGGAGGGGAGAGAAAACCCTCAAAGTTCTCAAAAACAGTAAAAAATGCCGAAAGATGCATAAAAGTTGCAACAGCTCCCGCACAGTCCACCAAAATTACCAATGAGCAAAAAACCACTGACAGGAGTATTCATTTTTGACCTGTTTGTCATCTGGGCCAAATTGTTTGCCCAGGATCACTGGAGCCCATCCCATCCCCTTCTCACACACCAGGGGGCGCACAAGCACTGTTTCTAAATCCAAGTCCAGGACAAAAGCAGGCAGTGAATTAGATAATATCCAGAACTTGATACCTCAGCCCAGACACCTAAACCCAAAGCCACCTTGCTCTGCAAATGACCATTGCAAGCCCCCAAAACCAGGTATCTTAAAAACCCCCAAGTTTTGTTTTATTTCTCACCTGATTCCAAACTCATAGGGGTATCAGAGAGACCCCACGGAGGATCTCACCTGCTCCAGGACAGCGGAGGTGTTTTCCCCATCCCTCATTGTAAGTTTGGCTGGTGCAGGTGCCGGGTGGGGTGGGAGGACAGGAATGGGCTCACGAGGCTTTGGCTGCCGATTCCTAAGTGATGGTGGCATGGACTGCCACTGGGTGGGAGGTGTAGGGGTCCTGGTGCCAAGGTTGGCTCTTGGTATGGAGCTTACCAAGCTCCTATGCACATTAGGATTTGGACTAAATCTGCAGGGGGGTTATCAGTGTAGCCCAGAAATTTATGGGTCAGCATTTGAGTTTGCTGTAAAGAATCAGAAACTTACCACCATTTATAGAACAACTTTCAGTGCATTAATGTCTTGAATTCAGGGACCAATTCGTACCAGATGAAAATAATATAAATATTGGGGTGTCAGCTAGTTAACAGTTAGGGCTGACACCAGGCCAGAGAAGTGAAGAATGAAGGTAGCTTGTGTGGAGTTTCTGCAAATCCTGTCCTATCTTAGGTTCCAAGAATATTTTTAGAGTTGGGTCAGATTAGAGTCCTAAAAGATTGCAAAGATGGGTGGTAATATTGGGGACTCAATCTTAATTCTGGAATTGAAATTGAGAATCCTGATTTAGAAAATGTGTTGATGGCTGGGCATGGTGGCACATGCTTGTAATCCCAGTACTTGGGAGGCTGAGACAGGAGGATTGCAGTTTCACAGCCAGCCTCAGCTACTAATGAGGCCCTCCGCAACTTATTGAGACCCTGTTTCAAAATAAAGAAAAAAAAAATAAAGCTAGGGGTGTAGCTCAGAGGCAATTCAATCCCCAATACCGAAAAAAAAAAAAAAAAAAAAAAGAAAGAAAGTGTGTTGATGTGTTGATGTTGACTTGGGAATGAATAGATTGAAGTTTTATTTGAGGCTTGGGATTCAGAGGAGCATATTGAGGGTCAGAGTAAGGTGGCTACTGTATTTTAGGATTCATTTAGGGACAGGAGGGCTCTGCATTGGAGCCCTTTTAGGGTCTCGGGTTGGTACCAACATCACTATTAAATTTAGGGCAAGTAGAAGTAATGAAGGGGTTCAGGGTCAAAATCTGTATTTGGGAGACGGACACAGCGATGCACACCTGTAATCCCAGCTACTCCAGAGGCTGAGGCAAGAGGATCCTAAGTTCAAGGCCAGCATGGTCAACTTAATGAGACCCTGTCTCAAAATCTAAAAAATAAAAAGGGCTGGGGATATAATTCAGTGGTAGAGCACCATTGGGTTCAGTACCGCAAAAGTAAATAAATAAATAAATAAATCAGTATTTAGGGTCAATACGGCATAGGGGTTCAGATTTATTTATTTTTTATTTTTTGCAGTACTGGGGATTGAACTCAGGGGCATTCTACCTCCGAGCTACAGCCCCAGTCCTTTTTTTTTTTTTTTTTTTTTTTTTTTTTCGGCACTGGGGATTGAACTCAGGGGCATTCTACCTTCGAGCTATACCTCCAGCCCTATTTTTTGTTCTTTACTTTTTGAAACAGGGTCTCACTAAGTTGCAGAGTGCCTCACTAGGTAGCTGAGGCTGGACGCGAACCTGGATCCTCCGGTCTCAGCCTCCCGAATGCTGGGATTACAAGCATGCGCCACCACGCCCGGCTAGGGGTTCAGATTTAAATTACTACTTGTGCCAGTTTCAGGGAAGATTTAGGGGGTCTGGGCTCCATATTGGGCTTAAGAGTGGGTCCAACCTCAGGATCAGGTTTAGCTCTGTAGAGGGAGAAAATGGGGTCCTAGAGTAGTACTAGGTCCCTGGTAGCATTTGGGAGCCACTAGAAGCATCTGGACTTGGTATCTGAGTTTGAGCCTGTCCATGCTCATTTTGGGGGTTCAGGCTCAATATTCGTGTTGGGTTGGTTTACAGTTGGGTTGTGGCCTCGCAGGCCCTACGCGGCTCGGCGGCAGTACGAGCGAGAGTGCACGAGGGGAGGGGCGGCGCCGGGTGCGCGCACGGCAGGGGCAGGGGCGCGGGCGCGGGCGCGGGCGGGGACGCGCGGCTGGAGCTGGCGCGGGAGCGGCGGGAGCGGTGGCGGCGGCAGAGGCGGCGGCTCCGGCTCCAGCTCCGGCTCGGGCTCCAGCTCCGGCTCGGGCGGCGGTGGCGGGAGCGGGACCAGGTGGCGGCGGCGGCGGTGGCAGAGGAGCGGGAGCGGCGGCCTCAGCGGCTTGGGGGGGACATGCGGACCGACGGCCCCTGGATAGGCGGTGAGTGACCCCCGGGGCCCCCCTCCAGACCCCTCCGCGCCCTCCCCCCCGCGTCCACCGAACGGAGCCGGGGGCGGTCCCGGGGGGCTGGGGGCGCCGCGGAGCCCCGGCCGCGCCCCCACCTGCCGCGCCCGCAGTCTCAGCGAAGCCCCCTCGGGCCTGGCGGCTCCTCCCGGCGTTTACCCCGCGGCAGACGCGCCCCCACCGCGGCCGCGGGCGAGCTCCCCGCGTCCCCCGCCCTCCCTTCCCTGCCTCTCTCTCTCCCGCCGCACCTGAGCCGCAGCCCCCCCCCCCCCCGTGCAAAGTTTCCCTTCCGCGTTCGTGCCCCCCGCCCCGTCCCGCCTGGCCCCCACCCTCCGGGGCGGACGCCCTCGGGGGCGGCCCCCAGCCTCCCACCAGCCCAGCTCCGGGCGGGTCCAGGCCGCGCCCCCGCCCCCGCCGCACCGGCGCCCCCTCCCAGCCGGCAGGGGATCCGCAGCCGACGCGGCCCGGTGTCGCTCGCGGCCGGGGCGCACGTGCGGTCCTGGGATGCGCCGGGCGCGAGTTGGGAGCCCCCACCCCCTCGGTGGCGAGCGCGGGCTGGGAGGGGCCGTGGCGGGCGGAGCCCACCCCCACCTCGGGCAGCGCCCTGAAGGCCCGGGAGCGACCTGTCCCGTGAGGACGTGGCCACTCGGACCCGCTCCGAAAGTTCACTCAGTCGCCGCCCCGCGTCCCGTCCCGTCCCGGTGTGCCCGGTCCCCAGTCGCCGCGTCTTCGTCTCGGCTTTTTTCTGTTTCCCTCGAAGTCTCGCTCTCCCGGCGTCGCTGCCTCCCAGGCTCACCCCCTGCAGTGCCAGGGTCTCTCCAGCCGGCTCCCTTCCTCCTCCCGGGACTCTCCCTGCTCTCCGGGTCTCCCTGTTCTTTCTGCCCGGGTCTTCCTGTTCTCTTTGGGTCTCCCTGTTCTCTCTGCCTGGATCTTTCTGTTCTCTTCGGGTGTCCCTGTTCTTTGGCCGGATCTCCCTGTTCTCTCTCTCCGGGTCTCCCTGTTCTCTCTGCCCAGGTCTTTTTCTCCTATGTTTTCCTGCTCCTTCTGCCCGGGTCTCCCTGATGTCTCTCTGAGTCTCTCTGCCTGGTGTCTCTCACTGGTCTCTTGGTGTCTCTGCACCCCTCTGCTAGGCCCCCTCCCCCACTTCTCTGGAATGCTGCCCCTCTGGTTCTTCCACCCCCGGAGGAGGAGGGGCTAGCCCTTCTCCCCATTTCCATTCCCCCCAGTGCCGGGCCCCTGAGTCGGAGCAGGTGGGGGGTGGGAGCTTACCTGCCTGAGCTGTGAAATGTGAGGCAGGCTGCCAGTGCTAGGGGATTCTCTGGGTTCCCCTGGGAAGGGGGGACAGCAGGGCAGGGCCGGGGAGGCTGGATTGCTGAGTGTTGGTGACTAAGGCTCCACTTTGGCTTTTGAAAGGACAAGGGCAGGGATTCCATTGACCTGGTGCTAGGCTGGCGGGAGGATCCGGGAAGTGCACTGATGTGGGAGGCCTGGAGGAGGGTGTGGGGTGGTGGTTTCAGGAGGAGAGAGATCTTGGTCGGGGATCCTTTAGAAGCTTCAGGGATCTGATGGATCCAGAGGAGAGTTTTGATAGGAAATCTAAGGAAATTCTGTGTTTGGCTCTTTATTAACTCTTGCTTCAGAAAGCATGAAAGCCCCTGTTTTTTACTGATGATATGAGTGGCCCTAAGGCTTCACATAGAAGCAGGTGTAACTCCCCAAGTACAGTGCCTGCATTCCCTGTTTGGGCTGGGGCCACTCACCCCTCCTTCCCCACTCTCTGCTCACCCTCCACCCTCCTGCACACTCCACATTCACTTACCCTTCTGCCCTCACTCTTGCACGCTTGGGCCTGCACGCCAGCCCGCTCAAATCTGCTTGCACACTCAGCACACCTGTGCACATGCACTTTGTGGTATATGCACATATTTTTTCTCGTTCAGTTTCCACTTTATCCTTTGAATTGTCTTTATGGTTTTGTTTTCTTTCCCAATTATTCCTCCCTCTTTCTTTCCCTTAAAAAAGAAACATTTTGAGGCCAGAGTGGTGGTAGTGCATGTGTGTAGTCGTAATACTTGGGAGGCTGAAACTGGAATATCAACAGTTCGCCGCCAGTCTGAGCAATTTAGTGAGGCCCTCAGCGACTTAGTGAGACCATATTTCAAAACAAAAAAATAAAAAATAGAGCTGGGGGGTATAGCTAGAATGTAGAATGTTCCTGGGCTCAATCCCCAGTACCCCTCCACACACACACCAAAGGGGGAGAAAAAAAGGAAAAAATTTAACATAATCCCTCGTTCCCTTTCTTCCATCCTTTGCAGCAACTGACCTCCCCCCTTCTATCCAGCCTGTGTGCACTGTGAACACTGGCATGTATGGAACTTCCGAAGGAGGAGGAGGGATGTGGGTGCTGGTGGAGCAGACTAAAGCAAGGGCGGACTAGCTAAAGATCTTTTCTTGGGAATTGAATTGCTGTGCAATGAAATACTGGCCCTGGTGATCTGCGTGCCCTCCACTCTTCTTTCCAGCAGCTCTTTTAACTGTGGGAGTCCAGCTTTGAGGGCCCTTGAGGGAGGCGGGACCCAGACCTCTTGCACTAAGGCTGTGACTCACCCTATATCCCCTCCACCTTCTAACTTTCCTCCAGGAGGTCCCTTTCTCAGTTTGAGACCCCTGTAAGTTACTGATTGCTGACTGTGTCCGATACTAGACTAGGCACTTTGAGCTAGGCTGTCTTTTTTTTTTTTTTTTTTTTTTTTTTTGCAGTACTGGGGATTGAACTCGGGGGCGTTCTACCTCCGAGCTACACCCCCAGCCCTATTTTTTATTCTTTATTTTGAAACCGGGTCTCACTAAGTTGCGAAGTGCCTCACTAGGTAGCTGAGGCTGGCCGCGAACCCGGATCCTCCGGTCTCAGCCTCCCGAATGCTGGGATTACAAGCGTGCGCCACCACGCCCGGCTGAGCTAGGCTGTCTTTCTATGAGACTAACAACTGTGTAGAAGAGGCGGCCTGCCTCTAGAAGCTGCTGAGGTTGAAGCATAAGCTCACCTAAAGTAACTGCAATTCTAAGCCAAGGTTAGAAGTTTAGGGGAGTTCAACATGAGGGAAAGAGTTCAGAGGTCAAGGTGAGGTGAGGCCTAGAGGAGATCAAGAAGGGGCTGTCTGAACTGGGTTTGGTGGAATGAATAGGAGTTTGCCAACTGAAGAAGGGAAAAAGGTCACTTCAGGGGGTGGTGGCAGTGGTTATTATGACCGTCATCTATGGGAGTGGTGCGCCTCCCCCATCAGAACCACCCAGGGTTGCCTTTCAGAACATACACTGCTAAGGTTACAAGTAGAGACCAAGAGGTATCACTTGTGGGGTATTCAGAGATAAGGAAGATCATAAAGAACCTTGAATGTTCCATCAATTATCTGTAGCTTTACTTTGAGACATGGGCTGAGCCTGGGTAGAGAGCATGGAATGTGCTATGATCAGGTTAATTTTTCTGAAAGATGATTCTGTGACTCTGGAAAGTGGGTGGAGATAGGATGCCCAGTAAGGACAGTGGCCTGAATAGGGTGGTAGCACAGGGCCATTGAGAAAGCACGCTAGTCAGGCCAGAGTGGTTTTTGGATGTGTGGGTGAGAAAGGAAGGAGTCCAGGTTCCTGGGTGTAGCTGGGTAGGGCTTTACTGAAGGCACCGCGAGCTAGGGACCTGGGGAGGAGAGGCCAACTGCAGGGGCGGATGATGAGCTCAGGATTGGACCTACTGCCTTGGAGGTGCTTAGGAAACTTGGGTTTCAGTGGAGGTTGGATATGAGGCTAGAGAGTTTGGGAGAACAGTCCTGGCCAGGGAAGGAAAACCAAGAGTTCTTTGAGAGTGAGCAGCAGCGCTTACCCAGAAAAGACAGCCTTCTACCCTGGTGAAGAACTCCGTCTCTGGTGTGGAGCTGTTGGAGTTTGACTTGACCTTGAACAAGTTGTTTAACATCTTCAAAGCAGTTTCCTCATTTGTCAAATGGGTATAATAAGATTCCATGCCTCCTAGGGTTGTTAGGAGGATTAAAGTTAATATGCATAAAGTGCTTGAAACAGGGCCTGGGGCCTAGCGAGTACTGTTACTCGGTGGTGGCAGTGGTTATTATGACCGGCATCTATGGGAGTGGTGCGCCTCCCCCATCAGAACCACCCAGGGTTGCCTTTCAGAACATACACTGCTAAGGTTAGGGCACCTGCCAGCTGTAGGTAGCTGCATTTCTGAACTGGGGCTAGCAGGGAGCTCAGAAGGGGAATATCCATGCCCCTAGCCCTTGTCATATTTGATGGGAACGTGTGTGTGTTGCTCAGGTGTATTTGACCTTTAGGTGGGCAGTTGTGAGAAGGCAAAAGGTGCAGCTCTGCAGAGGTGAGCCCATGTTGGGGGTCAGTGGAAGGGAACTGGGAGAAGAGGCAGCCTCTGGGTGTTAGTGCCACATTTCCTCCCACCCTTCCTGGGCCCTGGGCATCCTCCTTAGTTCTTTCTTCCTCCATTTGCCTCTGAGGTCTGCCAGGTCTCTGTGTGCTGTCCACCTCTGAGTCTGAGAACTCTGGTATTAACTTCTTGGCTGTGTTTTAGCTGCTGCTCTTGGGATTTCCTGGTGCAGCCCCAGGGCTGCCTGGGGCTCCAAACCACATCTGTGCTCTAGATTTCCACCTGCTCCTGGTCCCACTGCCCAGCCAGGTCCCAGGCCTGGCAGATGACAGAGAGCCCTGCTGAGGGCCAGCCTGAGTTGGTACTCAGGGCTTTCTTATTGGTCATGGGTGCCTACTAAACCTTCCTGAGGCCTGTCTGGGTACCGACATGTGTGATTCCTAACTTGGATCCTGAACCAAGTAGGCCCTTTCTGAGTAGCTTTCTAGTCACCTACTGGTGTCAGTGCCAGTTCTATTTTCAGGGTGAGTCCAGTCGTCCTGACTGTTCTGGGCTCTGGACCAGGGTGGGTCCAGAGCGGTTCTGGGGGCTGCTCCTGGTGAACATGAGGTGTAACTTGAGTGCCCGTCTAGGTTGTTTTGGGCTGTTTGATCCTGGGCTGACATGGTCCAACACGCTGTCTGGCTGCTGTAGAATCCTGTCCTGGTGCTGCTGATCTGCCTGCCTCGAGGTCTTTGCAAGCTCAAGGTCCTGTGTGTGTCTGTTCTGAGACCTGCCTCCTGGCCATTTTGGGTGCACACCTCTTCCCAGGTGACTCCTGCTTGGAAGTAGGACCTGTCCCTGGCTTAGTGCTCTTGGTGTGGCTTTGGGTGTGGCAGCAGTGTGGGGCAGCATAGGAGACCTTCCCCATTCTTGAACACTACCCCCTGCCCTGCTCAGGGTTCCTGAGCGACAGTGGAGCCAGCAACCTCATGTCAGGCACTGTGAGGCCCCGCAGGCATCTCCAGACAAACGGGCCTTTGAGTTTGGGACAGGGAAGCTGGTTTGTCTGGCCAGACCTGCCTAGCAGCCTGCGTGCTCAAGCAGCGGCCACTGGGAATGTGGAGAAACACAATGGGCCAGGGGAGGGAAGCGTGCGGCCATCCTGAAGCCCGGGGCCGTTGGTTCTGGTGTGGAAGAGGGTGTATGGAAGCTGAGTTGGCATGGCCTTTCTTGGGTCAGACAGTATGACCTTTGGCCAGAGAAGAATCCTCTGTCTTGCCAAAGTGATCCCTCTCCAGTGAGGACAATTCTCAGGTGTAGAAGCTGGTCTTCAGGTGATGTAGATTTGTCTGGGCTTGGTGAAGATGCTCTTGGACCCCATGACCACTGTGTTTCTTGTGGATACTTTTGGGAGGAGCCAAGATGGCAGGGCTGGGGGCAGGATCACTGTGCTGGTGGGGGCATGGGGCTGAGGAGAAGCCACTGCAAGGTGCGGCCTGTGTGGAGGGTGCGCAGGTGGGGCCAAGAGGCTGAGCTGCAGTGAGACGCTGTGGGCATGACCGACCCCAGCCCGTCCACACCCAGGACTGTGCCCACACTGGCGGGGCTCAGTAATGGTTCTAGAAGGAAGGGGCCGGGCTCCGTCACTCTGTGTGTGCCAGCGGAGGAGGCTTCCAGGGGCACACCTTCATTTTTGAAATTATAGAGAAGCAGAAAGTCAAAAATAAACATTGCTCCTGACGCTTTTTTGAAGATTGGCATGTGTGCTAGGGTGTGTTCCTCCAGGCTGGGCTGTTTGTGGTAGACTCATTCATGCATTCATCAACTCACTGAGCAGTGCTGACTAAGCACCTACTATGTGCTGAGCTCCCTGCTGGGTGCCAGGGTTGTGGTGCTGCACCAGGCAGACACGGCTCGTGCTCTTCCTGAGCTTAAGGCATTGACTCAACAATTGTATAAATAAGTAAGTAATGACATTTGTGGTTGCTGCCCAGAACAAGGTCCAGGCATGTACTCTGGGACATCATGGAAGACTTCCCTGAGAAAGTGCCATTGGATCTGAGATCTGAGGGGTAATTGGCCAGAAAACTATGGGTAGCCTATTCTGGGTAGTGGCATACAGCACCGGCAACGTTGGGAGACAGGAAGGATTGTGGCACATTTGAGGATCGCTGGTGGGAGAAGAGCGTGGGCAGGTGGGGCTGCAGAAGGGGCTGGGAATGGCACAGCTCTAGGATCACATTGAGGAATTTGGACACAAAGTTTGTTGCTAAAGTCAGGGACTTTGTGTTGCTCGCAGACATGAAAGAGTACCTGACACATAGTAGGTGCTCAGGGATTATTGGACAAATAAAAGTAAAAAGATGAGCATTTCCACTCAGTGGAGATTGTCCTACATCAATAGTCTGTAAGTACTTTTTACTCCTGCATAAACAGCAAATATTCGGTGTTTGTGTCAATACACATTCTGCTATGATGAAATTTCTGATCTTTTCTTATCCTTTCCTCTCTATCCAGGAAGGAGCAGAGGCCCCTGTGCCTTGCCCTCAGTGCTGATTGTCCAGCAAGAGTGACTGGCGTGAGCAAGCAAAGACCTGGTGAGTATGCCCCAGGATGTGGGGTCCTGTGGGCCCCACTGAGCAGCTTGGATTTTGATGCAAGGCCCCTGGGCATGGCATGACCCATTGTGTATGTGGCTTAGAGATGGTGGAGACCTGGACCAGAAAAGTAGTGATGAGAGTGGAAAGCAGGGATTGAATGCTATTTCTGGAGGTAGAGTAGACAGGACATGGTGAAGGATTGAATGTGGGGCACGAGGGAGGGAGGTGTCAAGGAGTTTCTGGCTGGAGTGGATGATGGAGGTGGGTGGGGAGTGATGTACAGCTCATCAGCTGCTGTAGGTGTGAAATAGGCTTCCGGGTGACATCCTTCCGGGGGACTTACACTAGCATCTATCAGCTTCTCCATTCACCATTGTTTCTGTAGAAAAGACCGTGCCTGTCAACTGGAGGTTGTACTAGAAGGAGCAGGGTTCCTAGTGCAAGATTTGGGGCATGTCCCTCCTTGTCTCTTTGATGTCCACTTCTTCGTGCTGTGAGAAACACAGAGAGGGTGGGCTGGAGCTACAGGGAATGAGGTTGGAGAGGTAGTGTGGTTATCAGACTGAAGACTCCAGACTTTTTCCTGGGGTGACATAAAGGCCTTGACGGTTCTTAAGCAGAGAGATGATATCTGTGCATTCATCTATCCATTTCCCCACCCAGTCATCCATTCATGAAACATCAGCTGAGTGCCTGCTGTGGGATAAAGCAGCAAACAAAGTACACATGATGGACATGATCAAAACTGTATTTCTGTGTGCTGAAAGGTGGCATTGGTTTGTGTGCAGGATGGGTGGGCAGGGAGGGGCGAGGGGCAGGAAGCCCACTGAAGAGGCGGGAGGTAGATGGGATGGTGGCAGGGCAGATTCACACTTGTTGACAGGTTGGATGTGGGGGATGAAGAGGATTCCCTGGCCCAAGTGACTGGGTAGGTGGTGGTATCCCTGAGATTGAGGGCCCTGGGGGAGGAGGGGGTTTGAGAGAGGGTGAGTTCTGGTTGGGTCATCCTGAACTGCGGCTAGGTGGGCTGTTCACCCTCTGTAAGCTCCTTGAAGGCAGAGCCCATGCCTCTTGGTTGTCCCTGCCCACTGAATGGTTCTGGGTGGATGACTGAACACAAAAGGCCATGGAAGAGCCGGGCATGGTGGCGCACGCTTGTAATCCCAGCATTTGGGAGGCTGAGACCGGAGGATCCAGGTTCGTGGCCAGCCTCAGCTACCTAGTGAGGCACTCCGCAACTTAGTGAGACCCTGTTTCAAAATAAAGAATAAAAATAGGGCTGGGGGTGTAGCTCGGAGGTAGAATGCCTCTGAGTTCAATCCCCAGTACCACAAAAAAAAAAAAAAAAAAAAAAAAAAAGGCCATGGAAGAGATGGGTCTGGCCTAGACAGGGGAAGAACTGAGTAATTCTTGGGTATATTGCTTGGTGAGCTGCACATGAGGGTTATGTAGAGGGTACAGCAGGAAGGGCTGTGTCATAGGTTGGGAAGGTCAGGTGGAGAAAGTGGGTGTATGTGCTCTTCACCATGGATCTGACATGTCTGAAAGCCAGTCTCACCAGAAGAGGTCCTGAAAGGGAAGCCCTCTCTCCCATGTGCTAATGGTATGTCTGAAGGGGTGGAGATGTGCAATCAGCCTGACTTCTAGAGGGTAAGGGAAGATGCTCTGAGATCCTTAGGCTCAGAAGCCAGCTAATACTAGAGTTAAGCCAAGTTGGGGCTGCCTGGGTCCAAGGCTGAGGATGTTCCCAGGGGATTGGGTTCTGGGGCAGGGACCAGGTCAAACCCTAGGCTGAATCAGTAAAGGAGCTTGCCATCTGCATAAGGATTTCTCCATCTTAACACTGTTGACTTTTTTTGTGTGTGTGGAATTGGGGATTGAACCCCAGGGGCATTCTACCTCTGAGCTTACACCTCTAGACCTATTTTTTATTCTTTATTTTTTGAAACAGGGTCTCACTGAGTTGTGGGCCTCACTAAGTAGCTGAGGCTGGCACGAACCTATAATCCTCCTGTCTTGGCCTTCCAAGTGCTGGGATTACAAGTGTGAGCCACCATGCCCAGCAACTTTTTTTTTTTTGAAACAGGGTCTCGTCGGTTGAGAGGCTCACCTCTTGCTGAGGCTGTCCTTGAACCTGTGATCTCCCTGTTTCAGCCTCCCAAGTGTTAGGATTGCAGGCATGCACCACTGCACCTGACTCACTGTTGACATTTTTACCAAATAATCCTTTGTTGTGGAGGCTGGCTTGCTATTGTAGGATGTTTAGTAGCCTCTCAGGCATCTTGCCAGTAACACCCACCCCACACCCCTAGCCTTGATAATAAAAAATGTCTCTAGACGTTGCCTCCTGTCCCGTGGGACAGAGTCTTCCTGGATTGAGCACCACTGGCCTGTGTTACCTCGCTGCCCTCACTGTCTGTACAACCTGGAAAACGGGGGAGGGTCAGCTGGGGAAGACTTCCAGCCATGGGCCACTTGAGCTGAAGGGTGAGTTGAATGGCTAAAAGCAGGAGGGTAGGTGCCGAGGCCTGGAGGCAGGAAGTTGGGGAGCTTTAATTAAACAGAGGGTCCCCAGAGGAAAGGTGCGATCGATCGCTGTAGAAAGGTGCCTCTGCTGGACCCCTTTGCCACCCCATAGACTCAGACACTCCTTCTCCTCAGAGAGGCTAAGGGTGGGGGCCCCAATACTACTGTGCGGGGAGGGCTGTTCACAGCTGTACTCACAGATCCTAGCCCCTGAGGAGAGGAGAGAAGGTGGTCTTGGCCTCCCTCGATGAGGCAGGGGTCGTGGCCAAGACTGTGATTTATCCCTGTTATAATCCAGCGGTTGGTTTGGTGAGAGTTGGAAACATGTTGGTTTTCCCTTCCCGAGTGTAACAAGGCCCGTTTCCGCCTCCGCGGCCGCTGCTGCAGTGCCACGCGGTGAACTGTCCAGGACATGACAAAAGGGCTCGGTTAGCTGCCCGCTACCGGTTAGAAGATGAACGACTCCCAGCTCTCCCTGCCCAGGTGCTGGCCTCTCCCCTTGGCTGGCCAACTCAGCGGGGCCCTGGGTACCCCACCTTTCTGCCCATGTCCGTTTCTGGGTTCCACCCTCCAGGAAGCCAGGGTCCTGGCCTGGAGAGGAGGAGTGGGATAGGATGTACAAACAGGTGGTATTTGGTGACTAATTAATATTTGTGAATAATAACTTGTACCCAAGGGAAACAAATCAATCTGTGTTTGCATATTCATGAGGGGGCCTCAGGAATGATCCCAGCTGTTCTCTGGTCGGGAACCCCTCCATCCTGGCATCACATGGTCCCTTGGGCTCCTGTGGAGGGGGGCGGCAGGGGTGGTTTGGGTGGGCCACAGGGAAGTGACAGGGCCTCTGTGTGATACCCATTTTCTGTGATGCTTGTGTGTGAGTCCTGTGGCTGGGTGTAGTGCCTCCTTCCTCCTTTTCCCTCAGAGCGATGATTCCCAGGCTCTCTGGTTTCATCTCCCAGTACAGTTTCCAAAAGTACATGGGGGCCAGACAACTAAATTGGCTGGCAGTTTTTTATTTTGCTAAGTAAGGATATTACAAAAAAACAACTGCTATCTGCTATCCCCATCATTTCATACAAAAAGGACATTTTAGCACCAAGGACAAAATTTGAAAATAAAGGACAGTTCTTCCTAGGAAAGGGCAGTTGGCAGCTTTACACTCATGTAGCAAAGAAAAAAGACATATTAAAACCTCTCTGAATGTAGAAAAATTGCATCCAATTATATTCTATAATATCGCACGGCATGTAATTGTTTTCCTGCCCAAGTGTGTCAGTGGTAGAACTGATGGTCCACAGTGCAATTCAAAGATGAGCTTGAGTGCCCAAGTGTCCGGGCCTTGTTTTTATCTGAGGCATCGAAAGCCCAGACTCACCTAGCTGGGCTGATGGGGGGGCACCCTGTTCTGCACTGCTGCGCTGGGTGCACAAGGTTCTTGGTGACCCAGCAAGGCTGCCGAATTCCTGCCTCTCTGCTTCTCTCCCGCTGTCTCCCTACAGGTCTCCCTGAGGCTGGGGGTGGGGGGAGATCCAAGATCTAGACCTGAGGCCAAGCCCGGGGTGCAAAGCTGCTCTGCTGTGCTCTGCCGAGGGAGGTCCTAGAGCTGGGAGTGGCCTGAACTGCATGACACTAGGGGCAGGCTCTCTGCCCAGTCTGGAGGCAGGAGCAGTATGCTCATGCCAGGAGCTGCTGAGGGAGAGGCCCTGGCTCTGGCAGCTGTGTGGTTGCCAGAGTAGTTCCCCAAGAATGTGTCCATGTTTTTATATGTCCCTTGTGTCTCTGCATCTCTCTGGGTATCTGTGTCCCTTTGTCCATGGACCACTGGAAGAAGTTCTCTGGGGAGACAACAACAAAAATTGTTTTCAACTTTTCCACCTTTGTCTGTTTTTGAGGATTTTGAACAAAGTGTGCTAAGTACCCCAACCCAGATACACACGAGATCTCTTGAGTCCCCAAGCAAGGGCCACTTGTCTTTCCACATTGAGGATGGGGCTACCAGAGACCTAGATTCTCTTAACACCCATGGTTGGAATTCCATCCAAGATTACACTACATGGAGCCTCACACCTCTTTAATATCCGTACCAGGGACTGATTCTCCATCGTGTCTGTAACAGGGAGTGATACCTGTGTGATGTCCTTATCTGGCAGCTATACTCCCCAGATGTCTACCCCCATGATGTTTGGACCAGACAGCTATACTCCCATGGGTGTTTGCACCTGGGAGTTACAGTGCTGTGAACACTGCACCAAGGCAGCTATTGGGGATTAAGCCTGTGCTGATTGTCCTGGGCAGTTTCATCCCATGGTGACTGTTTTGTAATGTCTGTTGTTTAGCTTCACCCTTTTATATCTGCATGAGGGAACTGTGCCCCCATGATACTGGTGCTAGAGATGTTATGTCCCTGTATTGTCTGCACTGGGGGGTGCATGCCTGGAATGCTTGAGCCTGGAGGTTAGCCTCTATGAATCATCACACCTATGATTCCTGTCCTAGGCCACTCTACACTTGTCCTTTGGTGTATGGGGAACCATGCCTGTGATAACCTGGCCAGGTAGCTCACTAGCTGATATCTGCTGGGAAATTGGATTCACTGTTGCCTGTACTCCAGTACCCAGACATGGCCTTAGTGATGTGACCTCCATCCCAATGTGGCTGTGCAGGGCATCACTGGGTCTCAGCCACCTGAGCTCTACGGTCACTGAGTGGAACCCCCCAGCTCAGTGTAAATGAGGCTGGACACCCATCATATCCCTTCAGCTTTATTGCTTTCACCACGGACAGGGGAACACCCCCCCCCCAACTCCTTTCCCTTTGTGTTAACCCCTGCCTCGATTCACAGTTGCACCAGCGTTATCTAGCACTTCTGCTCACCTACTGCCTTCTGACCTTTGACTGTCCTAGTTGAGACAAGGGTTCAAGTTTTAGGAAGGACCAGAGCCATCTTTGAGCCCTGTCCCTCCTGTTCATTTGCCCTGTCATCTTGCAAAATGAATCAGTGGGCACCTGGGTCTGACATGACTCTCCACCAGAACCCATGAGTCAGGCCTTGGGGACTCTCAAGGGACTGACCTCTGCCAGCCCCTTCAGGGCAAGGTGTGAGCAGAGCTGGTGGGCACTGCTGCATATCGTCTGAAGTCCATGGGCAGGGGACGTGGGAGACAGACCCCCAGGAACTCTCCACTAGGGCCGAGAAGCAGTGTGCCAGCAGACATAGTGCAGCCATGAAGCCATGGAGGAAGGCTTTACACAGGTGCCTGCAAGTGCACAGGGCACCTGGGTGAGCAGCCAGCCAGGGAAGACCTGGAAGCATTCAGCCAGTCCCCAGCATAGCCCCGAAACCCCTGCCTTTATCTGCTTTGGGCTTCTGGTTAAAGGAAGAAGGGGTGCGGGGGTTGAATCTTAGGGTCTGGCACCCTCTTCCTGGCCACTAAAGCCTCCCTATGGTTTCTCTCTGGAGTGGGAAGGTACCATGGGAATTGGGTAGGATGAGGGTGGCCAAGTGGGGCTGTTGCAACTTGTTGAGAGCAGTGGAGGTGAGCCCTGACGGGTTGTGGCTTTGGCTGCAGGCCTCTGATACCTAGAGCCGTCTGCTCACAAGTCTGTGTTCTGGGGCCTGTGCGTGTGGAGGTCTAGCCTCCTGCCTGCCTCCTTGCTGAGGAGAAGTGTGCAATATAGTGCCCCGAGGTACCCTGGAGCTCCTGACCTGTGTGGGTCTAGTTCCTCACTACTCCCTGTCTTTACCTTGTCTTTGTTCAGTCTCTATGTGTCACCTGTGTGTGTCTGACCCTATTTCTCTGTTCCCTTATTAGGGTGAGTTAGAAGCTCAAGATCTGGAACATCCCTGTCTATCCTCCAGTCTTAGTAGCTCCTATTCGCCCTACTGGGGTTCAGAGACTGTCCTGAAGGCTTCCTGTGCTCCCCCTACAGGGTGACTGGTGTGATCCCTTTGGCATTGGGGATTCCTGGGGCACCGGGGTGGTCTTTGCACAGTACAAGGCCAGTCTGTTGAACTAGGCTCTGGATGGACAGTGAGGGTGAATGGAGGCCAGGAGAACAGCACAGGTGGGCAGTAGGGACACTGGGGGATACCAGCTAACCGGCTCTGCCCTTCTCTCCATCACAGGTGGATTGTCTAGGGCTGCAGCTGGCTGTGGAGCTAGAGCCCTGGATGGCCCCTGAGCCAGCCCCAGGGAAGACGATGGTGCCTCTTGTGCCTGCACTCGTGATGCTTGGTTTGGTGGCGGGCACCCACGGTGACAGTAAGTCTGACTCCTCAAGGTACACATCTCTAGGTTGAAAAGTGACATTCCTCTTTACAGGTCTCTGGGATGGGACAGGACCAGCTATTAGCAGATACACCTCTAGAGCTTCTGTCTTAGAGAGACTCCTTGGAGAGCTACCTCTAAGGCCTACCTGGCCCCACTGCTTCCTAGCAGCATCCTGTGGAATGTCTGTGTATCCCTTAGGCACCATGGGGTGGGGCACGTCTAAGCATGACCCTCTTTTATGAGGCTGGGGTGAGACACCGCCTGGATTCATGTGGTCTTTCTGTTACGTGCCCAGGCATATGCTCTGTCCACCATTGCAGATCGGTGTAGAAAGTGTGAGCCATGTCTGGGAGTTAGCCTGGAAATAGGGACAGGGGGCAGCACACAGGGAATACATCTGGATGGGTGGATGGGTTGCCAGAAGCCAGAGCCACTAATAGCTCTTCCCCTGGGCTAGACCCTCAGGATTCAAGTAGGAAGAAGGATTCACTAGGAACCTTCAAAGCAAAGTGCATCCCTCGCGCCCAGGCCCCTCAGCCCCAGAACCTGGGGAAAGGTTGTATTACTTGTCCTGCAGGAAGATGAGCTCCACGCCCCTCTGTGTTTGGAGGTGTGTTGGGGGGATCTATCCCTGGCTACCCAGGTCCAGCTCTGAACTTTGGTCCCTTTCCTGCTGTTGCCCTTCCCCCTGCCTGGCACTACAGACTGGCCGCAGCCCGCCCCGTCACCATGGTTACCTCTGCTTGGTTACTGGTGGGAGGCGGAGCTCAGGGCTGGCTTAGCCAATCCACAGGCTGGGGGGAGGGGCGAGGTCGGAGCCAAGGTCCCTGGGGGAAGGGGCTGTTCCCAGCCTGCCAGAAGCCCGGAGGCAGTTCAGGGCCAAACCTTGGGTCAGCAGGCCATAGGGCCGCCCCCGCCCCCTAAGTTTTCTTCGAGCACATTTCTCTCCCCTTTCCCTACCATGGCCCATTCTCCTAATGGATCGTTAATTATTCAGGAACTGATCCTGGAGGGGGTGGCACTGGAGCACCCCTGCCCTTTGTTGTCAGAGGCTGAGTCCTGGGTGGAGCTGGAAGGGAAAGGGGAAGAGGCAGGTGCTCTTCATGAGAGGTGAGGATGAGGGGTAATGGGGGAGCTGAGCTGCTGGCTGAGAGAGGCCTGGGCAAGGAGGGGCAGGTCTGGGAGACTAGACACATCAGATGGGGAATCACACAGGGAATAGGGTGATCTCTGGGCCTGGCTGGGGCTGGGGGAGAGAGCTGGAACCTGCAGGGACAATTGGAGTAGAAGACCTCATCTGTGTGACTCTGCTGCTGGCAAGGAAGTAAAGGCTTGTCTAGGTGTGGCCAGCAGCCCTTGGACATTGAAGGACTGCTCTTGCCACTGCCCCCAGACACTCTCGAGCCCAAGAGGGCCAGGGGAGGGTGCCCAGCTGGACTTTGAGAAACAGTGCAGCTTGGGAGAACAACTGCCTTTCCCCCCTTGCCTTAGGCTCAGCATACCCCAGCCTGCACCCCTCACTCCCATCCCCCCACCTGCTTCCATGTTCTCTCCCTGTGAATGGCATTACCACCCACCGGTCACCAAGTCAGAAACCCGGGCCTCCTCCCAGCTTCCTCCCTCTCTCCTATCCCACATGCAATCTATTACCAAGTTCTGCTGTTTCTACCTTCTGAATATCTTTGGAGTACATCCACTTCCACCCCCTTCATCCAAGCCACCCTCAGCTCTTGCTTGGGCTTCAGCATGCAACAGCCTCCTAATGGTTTCTCTGCCTCCAGTCTCTTCCCTGGTAATCCATTCTTCATTCCAAAGTAAGAGTCATGTTGTGAAGGAAAACTGCATTGAGTCACTCCTCAGTTTAAACTTTTGTCCCCCTCCCCCATTGCCTTCAGGGTCAAGTCTAGGGTCTTAACTCTCTCCTGGCTTCTGCCAACCCCATTCTTCATTGTCCCCCTCCACCCACAGCCCTGCCATGCTGAACCTTCTCGCAGTTGCTCACATGCCGTACCCAGGCCTCCTTTGTTCCTTCTATTCCTCTGCTTGCAGCACATCCTCTGCCCTTCACCTGACAAGTTCCCACCCACCTGGAGCCATCACTTCCTCCAGGAGCCCAGGTCACCAGCTGCTCTTCTCCCCTCCTAGCATGCAGATGTAACAGTGTTTCAGCTCTACCCCACTGGACTCTTGAGTACTGGGAGTTCACACTGTTATCTAGCTCAGGGCCGGGAGAGTAGAAAGTGGATAAGTGGAGTGGAGCAGGCTTGGACCCCTGGTAGCGGTTGGGGATGGGGATGAGACAGTTTTTGCAGATTTCCGGGAATCTCCTTGCTGGTTCCCTGGCTGCCAGAACCCAGAGACCAGGGTCTTTGAATGTGGAACCAGCTGAGGAAACAGAAGTTCTGCCTTAGCCAAGGTTGGAGGTTCAGTTAAGGAGACTTGGGATCCCTCCCAGGCAGGAGCCTGGGCTGTGGGGCCCAGTGACCCAGCCCCAGGAATTAAGGTCTGCCCTACTGGCCTGCCTTTAAACTGCACTCTGTCTGAGGTCTGTACCCCCACCGTGGGCAGGCTTGGGCTATGCTTGGGAGACTTCTCACTAGGGGCAAGCAGCCAGACACAGGGCTGCTGCAGAAGGTAGGGCAAGTGCCCCAGAGAATTGACGACCGGAGCAGTGAAGCGCAGAGTGGACAAATGTGTTTCTATAGGCCTCTTAACGAGACAAATGAATGGGGGCCCTGGCCTCAGAGGGGAGAGGAGGGAAGCCACCGGGTGGAGAAGCAGCTGCCGAGAGTTAAGCCAGAAGCTCAGCGTCAATGCCAAGTCAGCTCAGGGGGAGAGCTCAGGGGGAGACCTGGACATGTACATGGGGCAGGATTCCCCACTCAGCCCAGTTCCCACAGCCTGGGCCTGTGCAGCTTCTTAGGAAAGGGAGGCCTCTGGGGCCGGGGGTGGTCCTGACCCTAGGCAGAGGTTTCTACTGATCTCGTGTATGCCAGAATGAGAAGCATCCCCAGGTTCTGCTGTCAGACAGGAACCAGTGGGTGCAGGTTAGGACAGCACAGGCAAAAGTAATGGCCTAAACATCTTGAGAAGGGCCAGGGACGGCTTCCTGGAAGAGGGGAGCCCTGAAGGATGAATGGGCATTTGCTAAGAGGGGGTGGTGCATACTGGGAGGGGGCAAGCTCCCTAGGCTTCTTTGAGGAGCTCCTGGGAGAGCTAGAGTGAGAACCATAGACACAGCATGGGACAGGGGCAGGGTCCCAGGACCAGGTGTGAATGGGTCATTGGCTTGTTGGCCCAGTTACTTGGAATCAGTGGAGCTCAGAACAGGATGCCCAGTGGCTGTGGGGGTGGGTGGTGTGTGGCATCTGCAGATACAGGCTGCCCACCTGAGGAGCTGAGGGTATGACTGTCTGTGGTTTCCCCTCACCCAGAGCCCATGATACTGGAACATGGCCCGGTGCTGCACACAGGTTCCTCGGTGCCCTCCCTTGTGTGTATGGGTGGCCCGTCTAGACTCTGCCCTCTGGTACTTCCGGCTGGGTGCTTTCTCTCTCTGGGCCTGTTTTCCTATTGCACAATAGGGGTAATCACTCCTACCTGGAAAGGTTAACTAAGGTCACATGGTCAAGGCACCTGGTACCTAGTAAGTGCTCCCCCTATTGAAGGACATGACTGGGGTCCAAGATTGTCTCCTAAAACCAGAGTTGTTTCTGAGCTGTCACCAGCATTCACTAGTGAGTTCTCAGCCATTCAGGCTTAGGGAATCGCCTCTTCCTGAATGTGTCCCCCCACCCCCGCTGTCCTTGGCTGCTGCTGTGTCTGCCCCCTGCCTCCTGTGTTCTTGGTGTGCCTGTGTATGTGCTCCTCAGGGAAGGCACAGAGCAGCAAGTCTTCTGTGGAGGAGCCTTGGAGGTGGCCCAGTTTGGCGCTCTCTGGAGCTGGAGTCCTGTGGCCTCCCTGGAGGCTGCGTGTCCCTCACCCCAGGCCAGTTCCTTTCTCAGGTGATTTCTTCCCACCCTGCAGGGGGCAGTGGCCAGCACCTGAGAATATCCCAGGCCATACCACTGGGAGCTACTGCCCAAATGACTATGCTGACATGACTGTGTGGGGTAAGGGAGGGGAGCCACACTGATGAGGTGTCAGGCTGGGCCACAGTGGGTAACTGTGACACTAGCCTGGTTTTGCCTGTCTGCCTGGGGATATTTTGCTTTCCTATTTTTTATTTTGAAACAGGGTCTCGCTGAGTTGCTGAGGCTGGTTTCAAACCTGCTCTCCTCCTATCTCAGACTCCTAAATACTAGGATTATAGTTGTGTCCGACCTGCTTGCCTGGCATCTGACCAGTCATTCGGATGTGATCAGTGCTGGAACGGGAAATCCAGCTGTGGGATGCAGCAGGCTCCCACTGGCAAGCCAGAGGCAAGGAGATGCCCACAGGTGGCTGTTCAGGGCAAGCCTGGGTGGCGGGCAGTAAGTCCCTGAGGGTCCCAGCCGTGTTCTTAGCCCCCAGCTGTGCTTGGCTGGTAAGTGCTCAAAAGATTCTCATAGAGAAAAAATGGAGAGGCTAGCAGGAGCAAGTTTGGGGAGGGGCATGACCAAACTAGCATGGGGGCAAGGTGTGTAGCTGAGGAGAGGTGTGGTTGGACTGCTCCCCAGAGGTCCCTGGTGAACCAAAGGGGAAGGGGCTTGACAGGGCTCTGGGACGAGGAGGGCCTGCTGCTTGGCTCTGGTGCTGTGTGAGGGTCCTGGGGTGTAGAGGCAGATTGGCGGAGGGCAGGGAAGGGCCTGCCCACACCCTGCACTGGGTAGGGTGCTGGCTCCCCTCCAGCCTCTAGGGGGAGGGGCTGGCCCCAGGCCTTGAGCACCTCCAGCCTCCAAGCGGCTCCTCCTGGCTGCCCTGACCCTACCTGGCTCTCCTCTCCAGCATCTCAGCTCTTTGTTTGGTGAGGAGGCGGCACCCTCACCGGCCATTCTGGTTCAGCAGGTTCCAGCCTCTGGTTTCACTGCAGGCACGTTGAGGCAGGAGCGAGAGAGACTACTTTCTACTCAGGGTTTCTCCCTTGCCAGAAGCAAGGTGTGTGTGAGGGGCTGCAGTCTCCACCCTCTTCCTGCTCTGCTCCTGCCTTCCTCCATTCTTCGCGCCTGTGTGCCAGGAAACAGGAGAAGCGTGGGGTCTGCCCTGCCCTGGGAAGCAGCTATTAAACACTCACCAAAAATATGGAAAAAATAACGCTTGTGTGTATAATAAACCATGAGTAAAAGTTACAGCTTCATACACTTCGAGCAGGGCTGTGAGAGGCAGAGGGAGCCTAAAACCAGAAACTGAGTTAATGGGAAGGCAGGGGTGAGAAGGAGACAGGAAAGTTTTCTGAGGAGATGATGTTTAAATTGAGATCAGAAAAGCAAATAGGAGTTGGTGGGTAAAGAGGTAGTCTAAGAGGTTCTTAGCAGCAGGAGCAGCTTATGCAAAGGCCCTGAGGCAGCAGGGAACATTGCTTAGTCAGGGCCTCCAAAGTCTGGATTCTGGGAAGAGTGACTGGATCATACCTGGCAGGGGTTTGTTTGTCCTGATAGGAGTTTACTTTTTTTGTGCCTTTGAGAACAGCAGGAGGCTTTTGGAGGGATTTGATTGGGGCAAGCTGTCTATTCTCTGGCTTCTAAATAAATAATAAGCCGGGCATGGTGGCGCACGCTTGTAATCCCAGCATTCGGGAGGCTGAGACCAGAGGATCGGGGTTCGCGGCCAGCCTCAGCTACATAGTGAGGCACTCCGCGACTTAGTGAGACTCGGTTTCAAAATAAAGAATAAAAAATAGGGCTGGGGGTATAGCTTGGGGGTAGAATGCCCCTGAGTTCAATCCCCAGTACCACAAATAAATAAATAAATAAATAAATAAATAAATAAATAATAGAGGAGGTGGGGTTGAGTGAGACCAAGTCAGGGACACTAGCTTGTTAAGCCAGTGGGGTTTCTGGTCAAGAGGAAGTACTGTCTAGACTAAGGTGGTGGCGGTTCAGATGGAGGGCTGGGAACTGCTGTCTGGACATCTTCAGATGTGGAAGAGGGATACACGGTGTGGAGACAGGAGATCCCCAGTACAGCCTGCTGGGGATCCCAGCTAAGAGGAGCAACAAATAGTGTTAGGCCCTGCAGACTGCAGCAGACTGAAGGGGAACAGACTGCTTCCCTCCGAGGGCAGGCAGGGAGAGGGCGAGGCAAACTGAAGGCTTCCAGAACCTTTGGGCCATCCCTCTGACCTTCTGGTGCCAGCCGAGGCTGCCCGCTCACCCACCCAGCCCAGACTCCCTGAGGCAGCTGCCCTCGCCTGCTCTGATCTCCCAAGAGCACAGTCCCGAATTTCCCTCCTGCGTCCTTTAGCCCTCTGAGCCTCTGTTTTCCTATCTCTAAGGTAGGGATGATGATGTACCCACCTCGTGGGGTTGCTTAAGGACAGATGATGCTAATGAGAGTGACAGCTGCCCTCGTGGAAGGCCCACCACGTATTATCTATTTATTTGATACTGGGAATTGAGCCCAGGGGCATCTGGTTATACACCCCCCCCCCCAACCCTTTTTATTTTTTAATTTGAAACAGGCTGCAAACCTGTGATCCTCCTTTCTCAGCCTCCCAAGTACTGGGAATATAGGTGTGCACCACCACACCCTCCTTCTGCTGTCTGCTCTTCCCAGGCACAGCCAGTCTTCCTCAGGGGCACGCTCTTCTCTCCACTTACCCACCTCTACTCACTCCTCTTCCTTGTTTGGTCTGATGTTGTTGGTCCTGCTCTCTCAGCAAGGCCCCCAACCATACTGTGTGAGCTGTTTTGTGCCGGGTGTTTTGCTTGGATTCTGACAGGCCTGAACTCAAGCCCCAGGTGTACCACTCACTGGCCGTGTGACCTTGGGCAAGGACCTGGCCTCTCTGAGCCTGTAAACAGAGATAGTAACAGTGATAGTTTCAATGAGACAAAGTACCTGGTACAAAGTGGGTGCTTAGTGAGAGCCTGTTTCTCTCCGGGGGCCCTGGCCAGACCTGAGTTCATGGGCACTGAGCAGGTGATCTGAAAGGTCATTTCTCACGGCATTAGCCCTCCCTGGAGTTGTTCATTGGCCTGATTAATAGGAAATAGATCTGCTGTCAGGATTAAGGAAGCATTGCCACATCTTCATGAGCCAGATTTCTCTGGGCTTGTGACCCTGGGTAGTGGGATTCGTAGGGATAGGGCTGTCGGTTGGCCCTGGCGTGTGTACCAGGGTAGTGTCTGAGCCCCTTCCTCCCCCCCCCCCCCTTCCCTGCCTCCTGTGGAGGAGGAGCTGCCCAGGCTCTTGGAAGGCTTTAACCCAGCCAGTGGGGGAGGGGTGGGAGGGGGAGGTTTACAGGAAAGCATTCACCTGGGAAGACTTCCAGAGACACTTAGGAGCTGGAATGTCTAGGCCTTTGGGACTGCTGGTATGTGGGGGCCGGGGAGAGGAGGAGTCATAGTTCCTGGCTCTAGCCCTGGGATGAGTGGAGGTGCCATCAGCGAGATGGAGAGTGGGGGCCAGTCTCGGGCAGATGCCGGGGCTCTTCCCGGAGGGCAGTCTCTAGCATGCCTTGTCCTGGCACTTGGAATGCTGGGGGTGGGAGAGGGAAGCAGGAACTCCAGACTTGGATGTTAGGGTTCACATTCTGCCACTTACCAGCTGTGTCATGTTGGACAAATCCTTAACCTCTCTGTGCCTTGACTTTTTTCTCTGTAAACAGTAATTATAGCACCCACTTTATAGGCTTCAAAGAGTTAATAAACGTTCAGCTCTTTGAACCTGGCATATATTAAGCACTATATAAAGGTTAGGTGTCATTATTATTTTCTCTATGAGTCTCTTACCACCCCTCCCCTGACTGCCACCTGCAGTGTCGGCTGTCCCCACCATGCCTGTGCTCTGACGACTTGGTGTCTTCATCTCTTTTAGGCAAACCAGTTTTTGTTAAGATTCCTGAGGACCAGACTGGGCTGTCAGGAGGGGTAGCCTCCTTCGTGTGCCAAGCCACAGGGGAACCCAAGCCTCGCATCACGTGGATGAAGAAGGGGAAGAAAGTCAGCTCCCAGCGCTTCGAGGTTTGTCCTGGGGGTGAGGGGGTAGGCAGGACTCAGGGTTGCCTACCCTTTAGCTTGGTCCTACATCTGCTCCTCCTAGTCTCCCTCCCTGTAGGTCTTTTGGAGGTGGGAGGACGATTGACCCTGAGCAGGCCCCACATTCTGTGACCAAGTGTCTGTCCTCTGACAGGTAATTGAGTTTGACGATGGAGCAGGGTCAGTGCTGCGGATCCAGCCATTGCGGGTACAGCGAGATGAAGCCATCTATGAGTGCACAGCCACCAACAGTGTTGGCGACATCAACACTAGTGCCAAGCTCTCTGTGCTTGAAGGTATGTGCTGGGAGGGGTGTGGCATGGTGGGTGGGTAGACTGAGGTGTGGGCAGGGCCAGCCTGCCTCGGTCCTGCCATGGCCCACGTGTGTTTGGTAGAAAGGAGGACTGATCACGTTGGGGTGGGTGATGGTCAGTGGTGAAGAGCCTGGATCACTGACTTAGGCTGAAGCAGGCTGTGTACGCGGCACCTTTATCCTCCTGCCGAGCCTGGTCATTGCTTGGGTGGACTTTGGGTCTGACTTGAGGTGTGGAGGGGTAGCAGATCCCTTGAGTTATGTGGAGCCTGGCTGTGGGTGTCAGGTGTGTTCCTGTGCCCCTGTGAGCAAGGGTCCCAGGCTGGGGACTGGGCTCTGTAATGTGGATTTTAGTGTCGTCTTTCACTTGGTGGCCCCTCCATTCATTCACAAACACTCCCCAGACTGCCTTGAAATCCAGAAGGCCATCTTCCTGGGTGCTGCCCTGGAGCTGCTCTGTGTCTAGTGAATCCTGTCAAGATGGGCCAGAAGTCTTGTGGAGCACAAGGAGAAGCTCTGTCTGAGCCGAGGCTCAGGAGCAGTTGGTGGCTAGGCCCAGAGGCGAGGGGGAATAGAGCTTTCAAAGAGCTCTGAGTGGTTCAATTTGGGGGGTTTTTTGGAAGGGGAGGCAGAGGTCAGGAAGCTGGAGGGCACAGAAAGAAGGGGAAAAGAGCAATTTAGCCTGAGTCTGGAGATTGGAAAGATCACACAGGATCAGGCTAAGAAATTAGCATTTTCCTGGGGACATAGGAAGCTACAGATGGGGTGGGAGGGAAGGTGACATGATTATACCCTAGCCACAATGGATTTGTTGCAGTCCGAATAAATCTCTCTGTGTCTTTTCAAAATATAGCATTGATTGTTGCTTTTTCTTATTTACTTATTTTGGTACTGGAGATTGAAACCAGAGGTATTCTACCTCCAAGCTATACTCCCCAGCCCTTTCTGTTTTTTATTTTGAAATAGGGTCTTTCCAAGCTGCTGAAGGTCTCGCTAAATATTTGAGGTTGGCCTTGAACCTGTGATCCTCCTGTCTCAACCTACCAAGTACTGGGATTATAGGCATGCACCACCAAACCTGGCATTGCTTTATTTTTTTAAATGCAATGTCTTTTTTTTTTTTTTTTTTTTTTGCAGTACTGGGGATTGAACCCGGGGTATTCTACCTCCAAGCTACACCCCAGCCCTATTTTTTATTCTTTATTTTGAAACAGTGTCTCACTAAGTTGTGGAGGGCCTCACTAAATAGCTGAGGCTGGTGGTGAACCTGCAATTCTCCTATCTCAGCCTCCCAATCCTTTTTTCTTTTTTTTCCCTTGGTGTGGTGCTGGAGGTTGAATCCAGGGCATCATGCATGCTGGGCAGGTGCTCTGCCATTAAGCTACATTCTCAGCCCTTGCTTTAAAATAACAAAATACTGTGAACATTTTCCTTGCCATTGAATATCTTCTGCATCATTGTTTTTAATGGCTATGTATAAATTGTCACATAGAAGTACCTAATTTATTTAACTATTCTCTTGTTGCTGGACATATATGTTGTTCCCAATATTTTGCTTTTATAAATAGGTGCCATATATGTCCTTGAAGATAGATGCATTCAGTTTCCTGATTATTTCCTTATCCTAGGTTCATGGAAGTGGAAATGCTGGGCCAAGGGGCACATGCATTTTATTTTTTCTATTTTGCAGTACTAGAGATTGAACTCAGGGGTATACCCCCAGCCCTATTTTTTTTTTTTTATTCTTTATTTTGAAACAGGGTCTCCCTAAGTTGGGGAGGGCCTCATTAGGTAGCTGAGGCTGGCCACAAACCCGGATCATCTGGTCTCAGCCTCCCAAATGCTGGGATTACAAGCGTGCGTCACCATGCCCGGCTGGTACATGCATTTTCAAGCCTCCAATATTTCTAGATTTTTATCAGTTTATACTCTTGCCAAGCAGGGTGTAAGAGGTCTTCTTTTCTGCACCTCTTCACCAGCATTTGGAATTACCATTAAAAAAAAAACTTGCCAAGTTAATAGGCAAAAAATAGCATCTCAATTTAATTTACATTTTTTTTTTTTGCGGTACTGGGGATTGTACTCAGAGGCATTCTACCTCCAAGCTATACCCCCAGCCCTATTTTTTATTCTTTTTATTTTGAAACCGAGTCTCACTAAGTTGCGGAGTGCCTCACTAGGTAGCTGAGGCTGGCCTCGAACCCGGATCCTCTGGTCTCACCCTCCCGAATGCTGGGATTACAAGCATGCGCCACCACGCCTGGCTTTAATTTACATTTCTTTGGCCGGCGTGGTGGCGCATGCTTGTAATCCCAGCATTCGGGGGGGGGGGGGGGGGGGGGG